>CM033716.1:75404300-75627479 GCA_019671005.1 Hibiscus mutabilis
TTCAATTAATGTTTGCTTAAGATTGTAAACAAAAAATCAGATATGAGCATGTAATGAACCATTTTGTAACGGACAGAAGTTCGAACAAAAAAAATCAGGAGCAATAAACAGAGAAACAGCCTTTTGAGGTACATCTTGTTTTTTCAGTTCAATATATATATGCATGTATATATATATAGGAAAAAGAGTCAGCTTTTACCCTCGTAGACCACTTTTTTCTTTCGCGTCGTTTTGGTTTCCTCCAACCGTCGCTCATTCGTTGACAAGCCGTGAATTCCTCAAGGCCGAGTACGGTGAAATGGCGCAAGCACACGACGGCGAAAGCCCTTTTTGATTCGGCTTTTGGGTTTTTTTATTGATAAATGGATAGATTATGATAACAGGTTCGAATCTAGGAAGAGTATGGAAAATGGGGTGTTTTTTGGTTGGTTTAGGTTCGCTGGCCATCGCTCGACGGCGGCTGACACGACCAAGGGATGGCTGGTTTCTGGAAAACATGGCGGAGGGGGCTGCTGGAATCTGGGTTCATCATGAACCCAGATGAACAAGTTCAGAACATTTGGGGGGAGTTATTATAACAGAAAAAAGGGGCTAAAAGGGTTCGAAGTTCGGATAAAAGGAAAATATATAGTGTTATAATTTCTAAAATGGTATAATATCACTTTTAGTCCCTCCGCCCTAAAATAATTATGCCGGAAGGGCTTCCGCATGGTCCAATTGCGTTATCGGTCCCTCCACGTGGGATAATTACCATGGGAAGCCATTCCGCCTTTTTAAATTACCCCCGGGTCCTTCGTAGTTTTTTAAAATTTTTAATTACATCATCGTTAGTTCTTTTAATTTTGTCTCTGTATTTTATTTTCTTACAATTAGGCATTTTTCCAGTTTTAAATTAAGTTATTTTACTTATTCTTTTTCATATTTTTTAGTTTAAATTTTGCATATTCATGTTTAACATTTGCAATTTAATTTTATGTTATTTTTCTCGTTTGTGATAGTGATTTTAGGGATAAAATTAGTTCGAACGGAATGTATGTTTAACATGTACATAGGTTTAGTATAAAATGGAAACGTGGCGTAAATTTATGTTCAATATGCATTTGTTGATAAAGTAGAAATTAGTAAAATAAAGCGTATAGTTCTCAACTTATAATACGTTTTAGAATAAAAATCGGAATTTGTAAAAATAAAAAATTAATCATAAATAAAAAAATAAATGTTTCAATATATGGTATATAATTTTAGTAATTTTTTTAAATATATATATATATATGTATGTATATAATAGACACTTTCGATATATAATCGTTTTAAAGAATAAGATAGAGTTTTGCAAAAAAATAGTATATATATTAGGACTTACAATGCATAGTTTTCAAAGTATATAATATAATCTTATAAAATAATACATATATGTTTCGGAAATAATATGTAGTTTTTAAGGCATATAGTACAATTTTGAAGAATATAACGTATACATTTTTGGTACATAAAATATATAGTTTTTGAAGTGCATAATAATGTAATGTGAAGATGAAATATATATGCGGTTTATGATATGTTTTAAAGTATATAGAAGATTTTGGCAAAAATGAATAATGTACATTTTTAAATAATAGGTTCTTTTATATATACATTATAACTCTAATACATAATTTATTTTAATGTATATTTTTAAATAATAGGTTTTTTATATACATTATATAACATTAAAACATAACGTATTTCAATGTACATTTTTAAATAATATTTTTTTTATATGTTATATCATTCAAATATATAATGTATCTTAAACCTTTTGGGCTTTATTACATAATAGTAGTTTGGGCCTTAGGCCTTATTTTGCTCCTTTTGGGCTTTTGTCTAAATTAAGTAAATTAACTCAATTAATATAGATCGTGTCTCGTCTTATAGGGGCACGATCCTAGAATTAGATTAGCCTTAGTTTTTTTTAAAGCCATAGTTAGATTAGAGTTCAGATTAATTTAGTGAATTTAAGTTTATCCTTGGCTTATTGGGGTAAATGTTAAATTCCTTAAATTAATTAAACGTTTCTTAATTACTTTAGGGGAAAATCAATTTTAAGTTTAACTTAACGTTAAATTACAAACTAGTCACCATAATTTAGGATTCCTAGTTTGCAGGGTTAATTAATTTAGGGTTAAAAATTAGAGTCATCTAATTAATATATAGATCACTAATTGGGTTTTCTAGTTAATTGGGCCTTCTTTTGTGCGCTTATACTTATGCCTTTGATTGTCATACTTTAATTGACATCCATATAATCTTTAATCTTAATTGCATCTCTAATCAATCTAAGTCACAAAAGGGGATGTGTTTATTAATTCAAACATTTGTGTTGTAATAGTCCGAGCTTAAAGGATGTTGACCAAATATTCGAATTAATTTTTACCATCCCGGGGTACATGGGTTAAAAATTAACAAAATCATCACATCATACTTAAATGTTTGCATCATGCATAAAGGTGACGTACGGGGGCCGAACCATAAATTAACACGGCAGTCGGGCTTATTCGATGTCAGTTTAATCTATGGTCCGACATATTGTCAACCTTATTATAATTAAATGTCTAATTAATTTGAGTCCACTAATTCAATAAAGCTCGTGCAATCAAGGTTAATTTTCATCTAAGAACTCCAAATTAAATTCAACTTAAATTTCAAATAATTTTCATCCTTTTAAAAGCAACAATTTTTTGGTATCGATCTCCGGGTGTGATAGGGGTGCTAATCCTTCCCCACACGTAACCAACTCCCGGATCCTTTCGCAACGAATCTCTGGTTTTATGGTGTCTGGCCTACCTAATCCAAGTGGCCAGTGGCGACTCCAAGTTTTCATCGTTTTCGAAAATTTAAAGTTTTCAAAAGAAATCCTCAATCTTCCAAAAGATTTTCCTTAATAATTTAAGGGATAATTAGTAGCCGACTTCTTTTCTAAACAAACGCCCTCTGCAAAAGCAAATCTCTTTTTTAAAAAGGAAGGAAAAAAGGTCACTACAGCTTGGCGACTCCGCTGGGGACGTTTTTTGTTTTTTTTAAAACAAAAGAGAGTTAGGCCAAAGGAAAATTTGTTGCTTTTAAATAATGAAAGTTATTGGGATTTTAATTGATTTTAACTAGGAAGATTCTTCTTTGAAAATGTGATCGAGATTTCACAGGCTTTGATAATTGGTGGTCCTCGAATTAATTTTTCATTTAATTTCTAAGGAGTCACCGACATGTGTTGCATCATATCATTAAGCTCTATACTCGAGCTCCTTCCCTTAAGTGAGAGTGAAACGCCACATACCAACGTAAGTAGCCCTCTACGGGTCAGTAATTCACTTCCGAAATCCATGCTTTTTGACACGTGAGCAACCCTCCACATCAACAGGTCTGCTTTCCCTCGAATCGAAACCAATTCGCAAGCTTATAATGGCCAGAATTGGGTTCTTATTGCCTTAGTAGGCAATAAGATAGGTTCGGGTACCCTTAATTAGAACCAAACCCATGTGTGAGAATTTAAGAAGCCCACCCCTATTAGAGCCATGCGGATAACCTTAGCGAACTAGAACTCATGTGGTTAGGTTCATTTCTTTGTGTAAACTGTTTGTGTTTATCTTTTCTTACTTTCGTGTTTTTATTTCACGACCAACTATTTTCTTTCTTTTCATTGTTGTTCTTTTGTTTTTCATATTATCGCCATTTCATAAAGAGTACATTGAGTTGGAAATAGTCTGAAGTTAAAGGCTAGATTGATGGGAAACTTAGTTTGCATCAATGATGAAAAGAACTCCGACGTACAGATATGGTCCGAAGGGGAACAGTTGCATGAGGGAGACAGTATTCCTCCCGGGTTTAGATCAACGTTGGCAGCAGAAACATTCATGAATACAGAATACAATGACAATTTCGGGCTGAAGACAGTGTGGAATAGTTAGGACTTGGAAACAAGGTGCATTTTCAGAAAAGAATATGGTGATATTGCATGTTTGCTAGATATTCTGGTGGATCAGGCACTGCTGCAAGCCTTGGTGAGATTCTGGAATCCTGCCTACAATTGTTTTACGACTGGTAACTTCGACTTAACTCCTACAATTGAAGAATATCAATATCTTTTAAACTATGAGAAGATTGACGAAACTCAGGTATACTCGAAGCCTAGTAAGAACAAAGCCTTCTGGGGCAAGCTCAAGAGATTCTCGGACATGTTGGAATCTTGGGTCGAGCATCAGGTCATTACTTGGAATAGTAAGGAGTATCTCAGATGGGATGGGATTATAGCCCTGGCTTCTGTACATCCGGTAGATCGAGTTTAGCGGGATCTCTCCGCATTGTTAATTTATGGGTTAGTGTTTTTTCCCCGGGCGCGAGGGCTAATTTATCTGGCAGTGTTGGACCTGTTTGGCCATTTGAGTGGTGGAACCAATCCGGTGCTCGTGATTTTAGTCAAAACTTTCCGATCTATGAGGTTTTGCTAGGAGCATGGTGGGGGGTTGTTTCCATGGTTGCTCACAGCTATTGATAGTCTGGTTCTATAGTCACTTGTGGTCAGATGCTAATTTCTCGAAGCCTCTCTACAATGGCAGTTTTTCACTTTTAGAAGAATTTCTGCGAAAGGAAGATTGGCCCACCAGAAGATCTGAGGAAGTTTAGGTAGATGTTCTTAGCAACCTGAAATAAGAAGATATAGTTTGGAGGGCTCCGTGGCTTTCTACAAGGAGTATCCTCTATAGGTGCGGAATACACTCTTGGGTGCCCTTACTTGGACTTTGGGGGCACATTGCTTATGCTCCTCTCATGGTTTTGAGATAGTATGGCTCGAAGCAATTTGTTTCGGCTACCAAGGGCTTGAATGAGTTCGGTATAAATTATGAGAATGAAAAAGGTTATAAGGTAGTGGTGTATGATGTTTTTTCGGCTTAGCATAGCGTGAGGCGGGTCAGAGTCATGAGTGTTACCCACATGACCACCCCCGAGTACGAGGCATGGAGATTCAGCCGCGTCAATGACAACATTCCCTAACTGGATCCCGATAGAAGAAGGACAATGGAAGAGAGGTTAGTTACACTCCTTACCAAAGCCGAGTAGATGAGAAAACAACTTGAAGATGAGCAAGAGAGGTATCTCAAGCTCGAGGAAAAAGTACGCCAAGAGAAATTTGATTTTGAATTGGAGGAGATACAGTTTGAAGGAATGGTTAAAGGTATACAAAAGAGAAATGATGAATTGGAACTCGAGCTCAATTTAGAAAAAGAAGAAATCCAGAAACTCAAGAGGCTAAGCAAAAGCAAGAAAGTTATGGAAGGTGGATACGACAAAGGGATAGAGTTTTGGCTCAGGGAGGAAAAAGCGAGAGCCGAAAATTATAAGAGGATGTATTGTGAGAACAGGGACCAGGTGCTCACTTTAACACAAGAAATGAAGAACTTGCACACTTCTCACTCTAGACAACTCGAGAAAGAACGTCGCCAAAATGAAGCCATGAAAGATTATGTTAAGTATTTAGAGAAATCTATTTTCAAGTAAAAGGGTTCGACTAGTAAGTTAAAGGTAAACAAGTCGGAGAACCAGGCCTTAGAGGCTCGCATCGAAGAATTGGAAACTGAGGTTCAACAGCTCAAGGATCATGTAGCAAGTTTTAGGGGAGCAATTCAAGTACGCCCGATGTCGAGTTTGGAGCAACTACATTTTGTTGCCTACACCATTTGGAGACAAGAACAAAAGTTAGCGCAATGGATGGTTCGAA
The DNA here is from genome assembly GCA_019671005.1 of Hibiscus mutabilis. NCBI lineage: Eukaryota > Viridiplantae > Streptophyta > Magnoliopsida > Malvales > Malvaceae > Hibiscus > Hibiscus mutabilis. The sequence goes on from CM033716.1 coordinate 75,410,050, forward strand.
TGCAAGGAATTGCCCAGAAGATACAGTTCTTGGTAGAAGACGCTATTGAACTTCATGATTGTGTCGATGATGACTCTGAAGAAGGAGAGATGATTGTTTGGATTTTGAGAGAGATCATTAACCTCGATACCACCCTAAAGTCATATGTTTAGTTGGCTTTCTTTGGTTATTGTACCAAGACTATGTTTCTATTAATGAAAGTCATTTAATGATAATATTTGCCAAACTCAATGTTGCTCATTGCATTCATGCATAATTCATTTATTTGCATTCTCTGTTTTGTTAACAAATAATTGACTAAAAAGCTTTCTGTTTTAGGAAACAAAAAGATTGCATTTTGGTTCCTTAAAATTACCATCATTCTACATCAATACCATACCCGTTTACGAGCAAAGCGAATAGAGGAAAGTTTTGCGAAACTGGAAGCTGATCTACGTAGTCAAATGGAATGAACCCAACATGAATTAAGGGAAACCATTCTCAAGTCCCAACAAGACATGATGAAGGAAATATCTCAGCTGTTGCAAGCCCAACTAAGGCAAGAGTCAAGAGACAAGGGTACCGTCGAGAACCCTTCCCAAAACTCGAGAGATTACCTTTATGCCAAAACTGTTAAGAATCCTTTGCTCATCGACCCTTCGTTAAATCCTACACAAGGTGCATCTGTTTCTCATGCTGGTGCCGTAGCTCAAACTCAACCAGGGGTGACCTTCAGGAAACCCGAGATTGTCAGGGACGGCATCCAAAATTTTGATGAATTAAAAAAGTTGAACCAAATGAAAGCGGAGTTCACTAAACAACTAGAGGATACTCGGAAAGACCTAGAAGAAAAGCTCATAGTGAAGGAAGATGAGGATGACCTCTATGGGTTATGTGCTAGAGAACTCAGCCTGGTTCCAAATGTGGAGATCTCATACAAGTTCAAGGCTCTAGACTTTGAGAAGTTCGATGGAAGCACCTGTCCGTCTGCTCATATAGTGATGTTTTGCCGAAAGATGGCTAGTTTCACCAGCAATGAGAAGCTCTTGGTTCACTGTTTTCAAGATAGTTTAGTAGGGTCTACTTTGAGATGGTACAAGCAACTGACCAGGGCTCAAGTCAAGTCATGGAAAGATCTGGCGAAAGCTTTTACTGATTAGTATAAGCATGTAACCGACATGGTTCCCAATCGAATGTTGTTACAAGGCATGGAACAGAAACACAATGAGACCCTTCGTGAATATGCTCAAAGGTGGCGCGATGTGACAGCACAAGTCCAACCACCGCTTCATGAGCATAAGATCTTTCCTATGTTCATGGACACGCTACAAGGGGCACTTTATGATCGACTGATCAATAACCCTATTAGTAACTTTATAAAAATGGTCATGACTGGCGAACGCATTGAAGCGGCCATCAAGAGCGAAATGATCGACGAAGGAGATCATTCACGAAAGTAGTTTAAGAAGAAGGATCATGAAGTGAACAACACCAACGCTTTTGAGAAGACCAATAACTTTACTATTTCCCAGTCACAGGCCCCGACAGGGAATTCCAAAAACTTCAACAAGAGAGAAGATAAAGAGCCTAGGAAAGAAAAAGATGATAGGTCTTTCACGACTTTGTCGATTACCTATAAAGAACTCTACTCGCAGCTGTACAAGGCCAATCTAGTCCGACCGTACTACGTTACTCCTTACAACCCACCGTACCTGGCTTGGTATAACCCTAAGGAGTACTGCGAGTATTATGCCGATGTCCACAAACACTCAATTGAGAACTGTATAGCTTTCAAAAAGTTTGTTCAAAATTTGATCCGAACTGGAGTGTTACAGTTAGGGAACCCAGTACGGCTAACAATCTGTTGCCGAACTATACGGGACAAAGAGTAAATACCATTGAAGGCAAGTGCACGGAGAAAACCAAAAAGAGTGTGTCTGAAGTCTAGTCTCCCTTGAGATGGGTCTTTCAGCAGTTATGCATAGCACGTCTCATCAATCGGGGAATGGTGATAGTCAAAGAAGGATGTGGCCTATACTGTGAGTACCATCAATTAGGAGATCATGATATTCAACATTGTGAGGAATTCCTTCATCTGCTTTAAGCTCTGATGGATAATAAGGAGATTGAGTTTTTTGAGAAGGAGAAAAGAGGAAAATGAGTTGAAGTTTGTGCATTAGAGAGTCAAGAAACTAGAAACAGTGCGAAGATACCACTTGTCCTTGGTCTCAAGACAAGCGAGGCAAGTGAACCAAAAGTGGCTTCCAAAATCATAATTGCTACCCCCAAAGTCTTTTCTTTTCAAAGATATCAAGATGGTCTCGTGGAATTATGCCGCAAGCGTTTCGATTCTGGGATCGTCCAGTGTACAAGAGGAAAAAAAGATGATGGAGATAGAACCTGCACAACCGAGTAGCAGAGAAGTAAGCGACGTGGGGCATCTAACAAGATGTGCCCGAAGCTACGTTCTAGAAAACCTGGGGGATTCAAAAGAGAAATGCCAGGAAATTGAGGCAGGACTGGAGAAGTTGTTCAGAGAAGACCCACCTTCAAAGATCAAGGAGCCCGTCACAGAAACGCAGGCACATGAGTTTCTAAAATTTCTGAAGCACAGTGAGTATAATTTTCTTGATCAACTCTGGAAACAACCATCTTGTATTTCAGTACTCGATTTGTTACTCAATTTAGAAAAGTATCGTGATGCATTGTTGAAGGTTTTGAACGAGACCTTCATTACAAAAGACATCTCTGTTGGGAGATTGGATCAGATTATCAGTCACATCACCGACGTCAACCATATTACTTTTAGTGACGACGAGATTCTAGGGGAAGGCACGGGGTTCGTCAAGGCCCTGGACATCACTACCCACTATAAAAAGTTATGTTCTACCGAGCGTGTTGATTGATAATGGCTCTACATTGAATTTCATGCCATTAGCCACGCTACAACTACTACCAATCGATAGCTCGCATATAAAACTATGTCATAATACGGTACGAGCTTTCGATGGAACTCAAAGAGATGTGGTCGGGAAAATAGAAGTACCCCTGCTCATTAGTCCCACTGAATATGTGGTCGATTTCGTGGTCATGGGCATCCAACCATCTTACAATTGCCTGTTAGGAAGGCCCTGGATATACTCAGTCAGCGTTGTTCCGTCCTCACTTTATCAAAAGTTAAAGTTTGTCACCGATGAGAAGTTAGTAACAGTAAATACAGAGGAGGACATCATCGCTTTAGTAACTCCCGATACACCGTACATCCCTACTGATGGAGAAGCGATAGAGTGCGACTTTAGAGCCCTAGAACTTATCAATGCTACTTTTGTTGCTGAAGGAAGCAGGGTTCCATGCCCCAAATTGTCAAATTGCACTAAGATGATGGTATTCGAAACCCTAGGAAGAGGAGCAAAAAAGAATATAGGTTTGGGGAGGAATCTACAGGGGCGTCTTTGTCCCGTTAGTGTGATTCACAAGGTGGACCACTTTAGACTTGGCTATAAGCCTAATTTTCTACAAAAAATACAGGAATGAAAAAGAGACTAGAATAGAGGAAAGCCAGGTTGAGGGGGGAAGACATTCCCTGGGCTCCCATAACCTACTCAAACTTCAGAGGTATCTTCATATCTAGGGGGATTCGAAACTCAGAGGAGGATATTCAAAAGGCAAACCAGGAGGGTGAAAGGCGCCTCCAAGAAGAGTTGATCAATGAGGCTCTAGAAAAAAATGAATGTAAACATGATCGATGGCGGAAGTAGGCCTAATCGGTTTCTGGTCGAAATTTGCCCATGCCTCATAGGGGAAGAGCTCAACAACTGGACCTTCAGGGTCGTGCCAACATTTAGTATGAACAAATCAAAGTAATGCCTAGAACCACTCCGTTACTTTGGCCCGAAAATAACGAACATCTTTTGTAAAAAAGGGCAACCATGTCATATTCATCTGCTTTGAATAAAATATACTATATCTACCTATTCTTTCTCAAATGGAAAACATGGCATTTATTCCATTCATTCCATTTCTTTCATTATTTATTTACTTACATATTCATTAGTTAATAATTTATTTATATCAGAAATTATACTTTTCCTTTCCCAATACGCACTTTTAAATCGTACATGTCCCTTAATATAAACTGTATGAACAATATGGAACCTAATCCCAAAGTAGACTTCGAACGACCCATGTACTTGGTTGAGGTAGAAGAAGAAAATGATGAGATTCCTGAGGAGCTGCTAAGAATGATGGCTGATGAGGAAAAGCAAATCATTTCGCAGCAAGAGAAGCTAGAGATCCTAAATTTGGGGACGGACGTAGAAAGGAAAGAAGTAAAGATCGGAGGCACCCTATCACCAGAAGTTAGGCAAGGGTTAGTGGATTTGCTTGTAGAATTCAGACACGTGTTCCCTTGGTCATACCAAGATATTCTAGAACTAAACACCGATATTGTAATGCACAAGCTCCCCATTAGGCCAGAATGCAAGCCCGTTCAGCAAAAGCTTCGAAGAATGAGAACTGACATGTTACTAAAAATTAGGGAAAATGTGAAGAAACAGCTCAATACTGGATTTTGGGAAGTCTCTAAATATCCAGAATGGGTAGCCAATATCGTACCGGTACCAAAGAAAGATGGGAAGGTGCATATGTGTGTATATTATAGAGACCTTAACAAGGCGAGCCCCAAAGACAACTTTTCTTTGCCCCATATTGATACCTTAGTAGACAATATTGTGGGGCACGCTTGGTTCTCGTTCATGGATGGCTTTTCGGGGTATAACCAGATCAAAATGCACCTCGAAGACATGGAGAAAACCACATTTGTGACCATATGGGGCACGTTTTGTTACAAAGTGATGTCATTCAGATTAAAAAATACCGAGGCAAGTTACCAAAGAGCCATGGTAACCTTGTTCCATGATATAATGCATAAGGAAATTGAGGTGTACGTGGATGACATGATAGCCAAGTCTAAGACCGAGGAGGAGCACATCCAAAACTTGCAGAAACTCTTTCGAAGACTAAGAAAGTATCAGTTAAAGCTCAACCTGGCAAAATACACCTTCGCAGTTACATCAAGAAAGCTTTTGGGCTTTGTGGTAAGTCAGAAGGGTATCGAGATTGACCCCGACAAGGTGAAAGTGATTCAAGATCTCCTACTACCGCGAACACAAAAGGAGGTTCGAGGATTTTTAGGGGGATTAAACTACATTTCTCAGTTTATATCTCAACTGACTAAAAAGTGTGACCCTATCTTCAGACTGCTCTAAAAGAATAACACGAGAGTCTAGGACGAAGATTGCCAAAATGCACTAGAAAAGATCAAGAAGTATCTGATTGATCCCCCAATTCTAGTGGCACCAGTGCAAATAGACCATTGATCATGTACCTGGCGGTCTTTGAAAATTCTATGGGGTACGTACTTGGACAACATGATGACTCAGGCAAGAAGGAAATGTCAATCTATTACTTGAGCAAGAAATTCACCGATTGTGAAATGAGGTATCGGCCAATTTAGAAGTTATGTTGTGCCTTGGTATGGGCTACTAAACGGCTACGGCAATACATGTTGTATCATACCACCTGTTTAATTTCCTGGACGGATCTGCTAAAATTTTTTATGGAAGCGCCAACATTGACCGAGAAGATGGCCCATTGGTAAATGCTCTTGTCAGAGTTTGACATCATTTACGTAACCAGAAAGCGGTAAAAAGAAGTGTTATGGCAGATCTTCTGGCAAGTCGCACATCGGATAACTATAAACCGTTGAATTTCCATTTTCCATACAAAGATTTGATCTATGGTGTAATTGAAGGGAAATCTATTGCCGAGAAAGAGGGATGGAGGCTCTATTTTGACGGGGCATCGAATGCCTTATGCCATAGAATAGGGGCAATATTAATTTCCCCGGAGGAGGACCACTACCCTTTCACAAGTATGCTGGAATTATTTTGCACCAACAATATAGCCGGGTATGAAGCTTGCATCATGGGACTTCGAGCAGCCATTGAGAAGAAGATCAATGTGCTCCAGGTTTTTGGAGGTTCTTCCTTGGTAGTTTACCAACTTCGAAAAGAGTGGGAGACCAGAGATCCGAAGCTAATCAAGTATCACGATTTGAACCAAGATTTGGTCAGAAATTTTGAAGAAGTCAGTTTCACCTACTTGCCAATAGAGGATAACCAAATGGCCGACGCTCTAGCCACCTTGGCCACCGTGTTCAAAGTAGATGGGGCAGCCGAAATGAAGCCCGTTGAGATGCAAACTTTTGAGGTGCCGGACCACTACTATAGTTTGGAAGAGGAAAAAGATGGCAATCCATGGTATTATGATATCCTTCAATATATCAAATACCAAACTTACCCAAAAGACGCTAACGATAATGAAAAAAGAACTATTAGAAGGTTGGCATCGGGGTACGTCCTTGATGGGGGGTTTTGTATAAAAGAAGCAAATATCAGATACTATTGAGATGTGTCAATGCCCAGGAGGCCAAAATTAATTTAGCGGAGATCCATGGAGGTTTATGTAGAACCCACGCTAGCGGATTCTCAATGGCTAGAAAAATCATGAGATACGGCTACTTATGGTCAACAATGGAGGGAGATTGCGTCAATTATGCAAAGAAATGCCATAAATGCCAAATCTATGCCGATAAGATACATTCTTCGACAGTACCACTTCACGACATGAACTCACCTTGGCCTTTTGCTGCTTGGGGAATAGACGGCATTGGTTAGATACACCCGAAAACTTCTAATGGGCATCACTTTATCTTAGTAGCCATCGATTACTTTACCAAATAGGTAAAAGTTACCTCGTACGCCAACATCACAAGAGCGACAGTTTGCAAGTTTCTCATGAAAGAAATTATATGTCGTTATGGTCTGCCCGAAAGGATCATCACCGATAATGCTTCCAACTTGAATAAAAAAATGATGACTGAGGTGTGTGAACAGTTCAAAATTATACATCACAATTCTACTTTTATTGCCCCAAGATGAACGGAGCAGTGGAAGCAGCAAATAAGAATATAAAGAAGATCATAGCAAAAACCCACGGAAAATTACAAGGATTGGCATGAAAAGCTACCTTTTGCCCTGTTTGCTTATCGGACCTCCGTGAGGACCTCCACTAGGGCAACGCCATACTCTTTGGTATACGGTACAGAGGCAGTATTACCCATCGAGGTAGAGATTCCGTCACTCTAAATTTTGAACGAAGTGGAGTTGGACGAGGCTGAATGGGTACAAGCCAGAATTGATCAGTTGAACCTCATTGAAGAGAAAAAGGTTGAAGGCCATCTGTCATAGCCAAATGTATCAGAAAATGATGATGCGAGCCTATAACAAAAAAGTTCGCCCTAGAGAGTTTCAAGAGGGGGATTTGGTGCTTAAAAATATCTTACTTAACCAAAAGGACTTTCGAGGGAAGTGGATGCCTAATTGGGAAAGACCTTATATTGTAAAGAAGGCATTCTCCGAATGAGTATTAATCTTAGCCAAGATGGGTGGGAAAGAGTTAAGCAACCCGATAAACTCGGACTCTGTAAAAAAGTATTATGCCTGAGAAAAAAAGAAGAAAAAAAAAAAGAAAAAAGAGAAAAAGAAGAAAAAAAGAAAAATAAAAAGAAAAGAGAAAAAGAAGAACGAGGTTTTAGGGCGAAAACCCAAAAATGGGCGTCTTAAAACCAAGGGACTGATCTGAATTAAAAATTCGAACATGACGGTTCAAATATGCGTGAATTTTGGCATACGATTGACAGACTTCATCGAAGAACAATGCTTCAATCCTTAGGTCGTTAAAGGTTGTAACCTAAGATGGTAAGTGAAATATCTATTGTGGTCGATGTTAAGTGTTCAAAAGTACTATTTTTATTACCCTTTTTATTCATATTATTACTAGACTTAGGCTCATATTAGTTGCATTATTAGTCATTCATGCATTTTTGCATCGTTTCCTTGGTGGACAAGCTTGATTTCATATTTTGCTCAATTTTGTGGAAAAAGATACTGCTTTGGTGTGTGTGTGTGTGCAAAATCACTTGCCAAAGCAAGGCTGGAAAAAGTTGCCAGGGCAATGCATGAAGGAGATGCCGAGCTAGTTGCCAAGGCAATTTTCGACAAGGAATAAGATGATATGGTAGTCGAAATTGATGACTAGATAAGCCCAATATGACGTGGAGCAAAGTTAAATCCCAAATGAGTTTGATTTCCATGAAGAGGTTAAAGAGAAATTAAATCCCAAGAAGATAGGAGAAGTTCTAGAAGGAATTTAAATATAATAAAGAATTATATTCTTTAAAGATATTTAATTCCAACTTAACTTCCTCCTCAAAAAAGACTTTGACCTAGCCCCTATAAATTGAAGACCATGCCGTCAACTCCAAGGGGGAGAGAAGAGAGAAATTTCGACAAGATCAAAGGGGGAGATTTCGACAAAGAGGCTTTAACCATTCTTCATCTTTTTCTTCTTTGTTCAATTAGGTTTATGCTAGGATTTCTTTGTCTTGTGTTTCTTTGGAACCTAGCCATGAACTAAATCTATTTGGCTAAGGTTATTGTGTTTTTTGGTTGTGAGAAACAATTGGATTTTGTTTAGGTAATAAGAGTTTGCACTTTCAATTCAAGGTTTACTCATTCTTGGTTCTTATTCTTGTTTGCGAGTGAATTGGGAGAGGATCTTGTAACTTCATCTATTTATCTAATATCAGGAGAGTTAGATTCAAGAAACGAATGAGTATGGTCTTTATTCAATCTATTGATGGTGAAGATTAATTCGGCTTAGGGATAAGTTAAGGATTTCAACGGCTAAGAAGAGCGCAAGATTGGTTGTTGTTCACCTTTGATTCATGCAGGGATGTATTATCAAGGCATGAACAAATAGCTAGAGTTTCTTCCGCCGAACCTTGAAGTTGCTGCCCAGCCGCCCGAGTAGTTGCCCAGCTAGTCGCCCAGGCAACCATCGATTAGTTTCCAAGGCAACCCCGCTGTGCAAGTTACCACGGCAACTGAGTTGCCCTTGCACTCTTTTACCAAGACGATCCAATCGGCTATCACACCTCAACTCATGATAACCTGGCCTATTCTCTCTCATTTGATTACATCTTCTTTTACTTATTTGCTTTCTAGTTTAGTTGTTAGTTAAACTTTTACAATCTTCTACTTGTGTTCTTTTACTTTTTACAGTGCAAGAGATTAGATTCTTGAAGTGGCACCAATCCCTATGAGACGATATCTTTTATACTATAACTTGCGACGTATACACTTGCACAATTGCGGAGCACTTGTTACGCGCAACAGTCGACAGGTTCTCATTATTCATACAGTCGATATTATTCATATCTTTTCTTTATCATGTTTGCCATAACTTTCAAAATTTTGTTAATGTTTCTCTAAGTATTAATAAAATATTATTCTCATTTCTGTTGTCCGTCTCATAATCATCTCACAGATGAATTGGCATAGATCAGGAAAAGCAAAAGATTTCTTGGTATTACTATGATTTAACCTATTCAGTGCAGGTTGTTCTAAGACAGAGGGCGAATTTGCCAAGGTTAATACAAAAAGATCATTGGGGGTGAAATTGACGAGATTTGCCAAAGAAAGACAATGAGTACCTCACATATTATTGAAATCAAATGAGCTAAGGGCGAAAACCCAGAAGGGCGCCCGAAGAAATAAGAAAGAAGAAAGAAAAAAAAGAGAGAGAAAGAAAAAAAGCTGAAGTGAAAACCCGAAAATGGCAATTTGGGGAAGTTTGAGCCTAGAGTGAAAACCTAAAAAGGCACTTTAGAACAAAAATCAAGAGTCCAAAAAGGGGCATAAAGGGTGAACCCGAAATGAAAATAGGGAAGCAAAGGAAGTTTGAGCCTAGAGTGAAAACCTGAGAGATAGGGCGCCGCCGTTGCAAGAAGAGAATAAGGAAGCAAAGGAAGATGAAAATCAAGAAACCAAGAAGGAAAAGTGTTCGAGTGAATTAGTGTCGTTCATGCATCACACTTAGTTAGACATTCCTAGGTTAGGAGCATGCTAACTCATACCATCGTAGCATTTCGTCTCTTTTTTACAGGATAAAGATGAGACCTTTTAAGAATAAAAATAGACATTAAAGTGAAAACTTGGAGAGAATTTCCAAGCAAAGGATTTCGAAAACACCACTTCCCGGTGAAAAAGGCGAGAAAATAGAACATTTCGTTAAAGAGAAAGAAGAAGTTAGCTTATTTGTTCAGGCTCACAAAGAGCGGAAGCCTTCATGGAACCCTCATTTGAAGAACTCTTATTTGTTCGATACCGCTCTGGAGGAACATGTAGTATTCGTTGGGTTATGTCTGCTGCCATTTCAGATAAGCATCCTAGCGTCACTAAGATTGCTTTCGACCACTTCGGGAAAGTAAAGTCATTCAGATTCATTCAATACCGCTTTGGAAGAATGAGTCGTCCGAAAGATATTTGGATTCGTTCGCTGCCGCTTTAGAGGAATGAGTCGTTCAATAACTGGTTTGTTCGTTACCGACCAGAAAAGGCATGCCAGTGTTACCCAGCTGTTTTCTGCCATTTTAGGGAAACAAGTTATCTCAATTTGCTCGCTACCATTTCGAAAGAGCAAATCATCTGACAGGGAAGTAAGACAAAATTAGTGTTTATGGTATTTGCTTTATTCTTGTTCCACAAGTATAATCAAAGAGTGGCAGTTGTAATCACTAATTTTATCCGAGGTTAACACGTTTTCTTTATTTTGTAATAACGGGCTTATATATGTATAAACATTACTAAATGATGTGTGTTATTGTAGGTATATCCCTAGTAGGTGATTATCATATATATGGTTATTATCCATGCCTTCTTTTTATGTTTGTATCATGCATGTGCATCGCAAGTAATGTATGATAGTATGTTGTATGTGTATACTATTGTTAATGTGAGTGTGTATAGGTATTATGTGTATGTATATATATATTCTCATTGTTACTTCAATGTCATTAATATGTAACTATGAACGTATATTGCATGTGTGACTGTATGTACATACTATGTGTGTATTAATGTTTGAATGTTATGTATGTATTATATAAGTTTATTAGTATAATTACTAACATGGGCTGATAATAAAAATATATATATATAATAAAAATAAAATATATAAACATATCAAATAAGTGTCATTAAATACAAGCCCAAGTTTATTAAAGTCCAATTACAAAGCAAAAAATTATTATAACTACATCTGGCCTGATTAGGGCCCAATTTTAAATTAACCCTAATCTGTTCAATCTTCTGCGCAGCCGCTCCATAGCCGTTGGATCAAGAATGATCCAATGGCCCTAGATGAAGCTGAGAGCCCCATCAACTTCCCCACGAACGCGTGTTCCCCACAGCCGCGACTGTTCGGCTCTCACTCCCCGACACGCCAAGTCTTTCATCTTTCCCGATCACGTGGCCTTGCTGCCGGAAATCCCGCTCACGTCGTCCTTTTATCGGCTCTCCACCCACCATGCAAGGCATAGAAATATTAAAAAAATGTCAAAAGCTAATCCTAGGCATCGCCAACAGTTTTTTCAATTAATGTTTGCTTAAGATTGTAAACAAAAAAAATCAGATATAAGCATGTAATGAACCATTTTGTAACGGACATAAGTTTGAACAAAAAAATCAAGAGCAATAAACAGAGAAACAACCTTTCGAGGTATATCTTCTTTTTTCATTTCAATATATATGCATGTATATATATAAAAAAATAGGAAAAAGAGTCAGTTTTTCCCTCGTAGACCATTTTTTCTTTCGCATCGTTCTGGTTTCCTTTGACTGTCGCTCTTCCATTGACAAGTCGTGGCTTCCTCAAGGCCGAGTACGGTGAAACGACGCAAGCACGCGGCTGCGGAAGCTTTTTTTGATTCAGCTTTTGGGTTTTTTTTACTGAGAAATGGATGGATTATGATAATAGGTTCGAATCTAGAAAGAGTATGGAAAATGAGGTATTTTTTGGTTGGTTTAGGTTCGTCCGCCGCCACTTGACGGCAGCCGACACGGCCAAGGGATGGTTGGTTTCTGGAAAACATGGCGGAGGGGGCTGCCGGAATCTGGGTTCATAATGAACCCAGATGAACTTGATGAACAAGTTTAGGACATTTGAGGGGAGTTATTATAACAAAAAAATGGGCTAAAAGGGTTCGAAGTTTGGATAAAAGGGAAATATATAGTGTTATAATTTCTAAAATGGTATAATATCACTTTTAGTCCCTCTGCCCTAAAATAATTACGCCGGAAGAGCTTCTGCATGGTCCAATTGCGTTATCGGTCCCTCTGTGTGGGATAATTACTATGGGAAGCCATTCTGCCTTTTTAAATTACCCTTGGGTCCTTCGTAGTTTTTCAAAAAATTTAACTACATCCTTGTTAGTTCTTTTAATTTTGTCTCTGTATTTTATTTTCTTACAATTTGGTCATTTTTCCAGTTTTAAATTAGGTTATTTTACTTATTCTTTTTCATGTTTTTTACTTTAAATTTTGCATATTCATGTTTAACATTTGCAATTTAATTTTTATGTTATTTTGCTCGTTTGTGATAGTGATTTTAGGGATAAAATTAGTTCGAACAGAATGTATGTTTAACATATACATAGGTTTAGTATAAAATGGAAATGTGACGTAAATTTATGTTCAATATGCATTTGTTGATAAAGTAGATATTAGTAAAATAAAGCGTATATTTCTCAACTTATAATACGTTTTAGAATAAAAATCGGAATTTTTAAAAATAAAAAAATAATTATAAATAAAAAAATAAATGTTTCAATATATGGTATATATTTTTAGTAAAATTTTTTAAAATATATATATATATATGTATGTATATAATAGACACTTTCGATATATAATCGTTTTAAAGAATAAGATAGGGTTTTGCAAAAATGTAGTGTATATATTAGGACTTACAATGCATAGTTTTCAAAGTATATAATATAATCTTATAAAATAATACATATATATTTCAGAAATAATATGTAGTTTTTAAGGCATATAGTACAATTTTGAAGAATATAACGTATACATTTTTGGTACATAAAATATATAGTTTTTGAAGTGCATAATAATGTAATGTGAAGATGAAATATATATGTGGTTTATGATATGTTTTAAAATTATATATAAGACTTTGGCAAAAATGAATAATGTATATTTTTAAATAATAGGCTCTTTTATATATACATTATAACCCTAATACATAATTTATTTTAATGTATATTTTTAAATAATAGGTTTTTTATATACATTATATAACTTTAAAACATAACGTATTTCAATGTACATTTTTAAATAATAAGTTTTTTATATGTTAGATCATTCAAATATACAATGTATCTTAAACCTTTTAGGTTTTATTACATAATAGTAGTTTGGGCCTTAGGCCTTATTTTGTTTCTTTTGGGCTTTTGTCTAAATTAAGTTAATTAACTCAATTAATCTAGATCGTGTGCTCGTCTTATAGGGGCACAATCCTATAATTAGATTAGCCTTAGTTTTTTTTAAAGCCTTAGTTAGATTAGAGTTCGGATTAATTTAGTGAATTTAAATTTATCCTTGGCTTATTGGGGTAAATGTTAAATTGTTAAATTAATTGAATGTTTCTTAATTAATTTAGGGGAAAAATCAATTTTAAGTTTAACTTAACATTAAATTACAAACTAGTCACCATAATTTAGGATTCCTAGTTTTCAGGGCTAATTAATTTAGGGTTAAAAATTAGAGTCATCTAATTTATAGATAGATCACTAATTGAGGTTTCTAGTTAATTAGGCCTTCTTTTGTGCGCTTGTACTTATGCCTTTGATTGTTATACTTTAATTGACATCCATATAATCTTTAATCTTAATTGCATCTCTAATCAATCTAAGTCACAAAAGGGGAGGTGTTTATTAATTCAAACATTTGTGTCGTAACAGACCGAGCTTAAAGGATGTTGACCAAATATTCGAATTAATTTTTACCATCCCGAGGTAAATGGGTTAAAAATTAACAAAATCATCACATCATACTTAGATGTTTGCATCATGTATAAATGTGAGATACGGGGGTCGAACCATAAATTAACACGGTAGTCGGGCTTATTCGATGTCGGTTTAATCTATGGTCCGACATATCGTCAACCTTATTAATTAAGTGTCTAATTAATTTGAGTCCACTAATTCAATAAAGCCCGTGCAATCAAAGTTAATTTTCATCTAAGAACTCGAAATTAAATTCAACTTAAATTTCAAATAATTTTCATCATTTTAAGAGCAATAATTTTTTTGTACCGATCTCCGGGTGTGATGTGGGTGCTAATCCTTCCCCACACGTAACCAACTCCCGGATCCTTTTGCAACGAATCTCTGGTTTTTATGGTGTCTGGCCTACCTAATCCAAGTGGCCAGTGACGACTCAAAGTTTTCATCGTTTTCGAAAATTTAAAGTTTTCAAAAGAAATCCCCAATCTTCCAAAAGATTTTCGTTAATAATTTAGGAGATAATTAGTAGTCGACTTCTTTTCTAAACAAACGCCCTCTGCAAAAGCAAATTTCTTTTTTAAAAATGAAGGAAAAAAGGTCGCTACAATACCTCTAGCATTTGGACATTTAAAGTTCGATTTTATAAATTTCCAACGACACCAAAATACCCTAACGGTCATAAACAGCAGAGTATTTTTTATTTTCTCTTGTATACAATGTTTGATAGCTTAATTGTGCAAACATTCAATCTTTTGAGAATTATTCTTTGTTTGCTTAATTTGTATTTCTCTTTTGAGAGATGTTTAAACTTAAGATTTGGGTAGAAACCTCAAGGGGTTTTTGAGATTTTGGGTATAAATCTCAAAGGAATTTGTAAGGTTAAACCTTGTCTTGAAAGGTCAAAATTTAAGTTTAGTGAATTTGGGAAAATCTTTAGTGGTGGTAAGTTAAGGTAGTGGATCACGTAGGCATAGTTTAGAAGTCAAACCATATAAATCCTTGGGTAAAATTTAATTTTCGCTTGTTTCCACTAATTCTCTTAGGAAGTCAATTCATCTCCTCTTGACATTTTTTGTTGGTCGTATTCAGCCTAACATTTTTTTTATTTGAGTTTACTTGAAGGGCAAACTTACCCTTAAGCCTTTTTTATTTTATATCTTTACTTATTTTTAGATATATTTAGTAATATTTCTATTTTTAGAAATATTTTGATAATATTTTTAAATATTTTATTAATTTTTTATATTATTTGAATATTTTTAAATTTTAATATTTTCTTAAATTCATATTTTTTTGTCAAAAATAAATTTTATTTTCAAATTCAATTAGAAAAATCAATTTCCACCTTCAAACTTGGTAAAAATTAATTTTGCCTCACTACTAAATCTTCTTCACACGTGAGCTACCACATCAACACAATTGATCGCCACGACAATATTGTAATAATCAGCATTCGCTTTCGTCGCTCAAAGGGAACAATGATGCAGACGGACTAGTTCATGAGCTAAATTTATGTGAAAAAAATAAAATTAATAATTTAAAATTATTACGGAGACACAAATAACCCTTAAACCAAAAAAATAACTATAAGAGTAATTTAATTTTTTATATAAAAATTATCCAAATTATATAGGTAACAATTGGACCGGGCTTAATCTTTGTGCAGCTTTGTATGTTTCTTCTATTAATAAACCTAATAGCCAACATTTATTATGGTTCACTCGGCAAGCCCCAAATCTTCAAACGAACCCTAAAGCTCATATTATATGGGCTCAACGTCCGGCCCTTAAAGTTTGCGGGTCATTCTGGCGACAGAAAATATCATCCGGACCCCCGTACGGCTTTATCGTCAAAAGCTACTGCAAACAAGCAAAACCAAGCTTCAATATTCTTCCCGCCCTTTCCACATGAACCATAGATTCCTCCTTCGCTAAGGTTAAGAAATGGTGGAGGTTCGCGCCGTCAACGGTGGCTCTTTTTTTCGTTCCACCGCATCACCTCCGCTACCGACGTTTTGCTGCCGTTTCCGCCAATTTAGTTTCTTACCGTTTCGCCGAAATTCTGAGTTAGGGCTTCGATTTCCTGTTTTTTGTTGCGGTAATCAGTTTATAGGATATGACGGTGGTCTTTCGCGTTCAGTTCATAGCCTCGTTGATTGCGTCATGGAAGAGCTAACAGCTTGGCGCAGTCGCAGAAGAATTCGCGCCAATGTCAAGTAAAGTTTGAATTCCGTTTCTTGTTTTCTTTTTCTTCGTGAAAAATTATATTTAACTGAAACTGAATTAGTAATTAGAACGCGAAGAACATGTTTCCGTTAAACCGTTTCATACCAAAACGCAAAAGGTAAAATGATGCAGAGTCTAGCTATGTCATTAATTATACTGAATCTGAAATGTAATTTGAGAAATTCAAATTTTTGGCTGCAAGCTACTTGATTTTTGTTACTTCCATGATTTGTGAGATATTTAACATTGTTTTTGGTACTTAATCAAGATGGATTTTGAACATTACTTGCATATTTGATTTAGAGCAATTGTTCAAACTTGAGTGTGACAATTAATTTTCTTATCAAACTCAGGCTAACGAGTAGCGGTGAACTTCTTGACGATAAGCTTGTCAATCAATAATTAGAAAAGGGATTCCTGCTGGAGTTTAAGAAGGATACTGATAGGGTATTGCTTGGAGTTGCTCAGAGACCTGATGGAAAGAAGAATTGGATGGTGTACGATCAGGTTCTTGTAGAAACAACTCATGCGGCATGTTGAATAGGTTGCTAGGTGTTAGAATTCGGTTTGTTACGTCAGATGTTTAGAGTTTTCAGATTGTTTGAGCTAATGTTACATTTTTGTTTTTTTGTTATACAGAATGGTGTCACATCATCCATCAAACCTCAACAAATTACGTATATTGTTCCAGGTGTAGAATATTTTGATCATACGGAGATCTCAAAATTTCTCCAAAAAGCTCAGGATAACTTGGTTCGTTCAACTTGCTCTTTTGATGAGCAACAGAAAAACTGTTGAGGTGTTCTTTTGTTGTTTACTTTGTCAAGAAATATTTTGGTGCAGGACCCAACATTACTGGAGATTGCTTGGGTTGAGCTTCTTGAAAAGAAAGCGTCAGTGACAGCAGAAGAATTAGCCGAGGTACCTTTCATTTGAATTGAGGACCTGTCTGCTTGTCCATTGGTAACTTTATGTTATTGTGCAGATGATATTTGGCAGTTTAGAGCCTCTTGAGAGCTACTGTGCCCATCTTTTGCTATCAAATGATGAAGTATACTTCACCGTGTTGGCGACAAAAGGTTCTCGTTCCATTTATGGGCCTCGACCTACAGGACAAGTACATGCACAATATTTATTGTTTTAATGGTTGATTAAGTATTGTAGAGTACTCTTTTGACACAAATAAAAAGTATGGTCGAAGAGCTTCTATAAGTTGGACTAGTGAGATGAGTGATGTTTTGCACATTAACCTATTCCTTTTATTGATGTTCATATCTAGGTGGAAGAACTTCTACACAAGAAGCTTGCCAAGGAGGCTGCTGAGAAAGAACTTCAGGACTTTGTGCAACTACTTGTGTCTGTTAAAGCAAAGCCATCACTTTCTAAACCTGCCAAATCTTCTTGGATGGTGAATGAGAAAATCCGATACAAAATTGAGTCTCTCGAAGCATATGCGATTGATGCATGCAACAATGATGAGCAAAGGAAAACTGCTGGAATGGTAATTTGTTTGACTTGATTGAGTTCTTCCTATTATGATATCATAATGCTACGGTTGCCTTTGTCGGCAAGAAAAGAAATCAATGGTGCAAAAATAGAAAGAAGCCAAATAAGGATATTTAATAAATATTATTAATTAGAAAATTTATTTTAGAAGCATCTCAATACATTAAAAGCCTTTAATGTTAGTTTCCTTTTCTAAAGAATAAGCCCTGTGTAACGTCTATTTAAGGGGACGAATCTGAGTAATAGAACACGCAGAATTTTAAAGGCTCTCTTTCTTAGTTAGGAGCTCACCTTGACAAGTTCTAAGGTTAGGAGCTCTCTTCAATGAATTCCATATATATATATATATATATATATATATATAGATTAATCTTAGGTTCTTCTCATAGTAGAAATTGCAACAAGGGAAAGGCTCCCTTTTTCGAAGCGCATACTTTTTGTGAATCGTCCAGGGACTCGATCCATACATGTGACCTTAACACATAATCTGTATTGTGAAAATAGCGAGCTAATCAAGGCAAACTCGTTACCATAAGATCGTAGGTTTTGGCTTGAAGGGGAAATTGATGATTTTTTGTTACTTATTATGTTTGCATTTGTATAAAATAACATGGTTGATTTCCATTCTCTTATTCTTGTCAGATCTTGAAGGCAATGGAACTTACAAAAACACCATCCTCTGCACTAAACCTCCTCATAAATATTGGTTATTTTCCTGTGCATGTGAACCTCGATTTGTTAAAGATAGACATTCATACAAACCATTATGATGAGATTATAGTTGCGGCCGAAAGTATACTGCATGAATCACCTGACTCAGATGAGGTAATCTTGCTTCCATCTCTATTGAAAGGTTCCATTATTTTTTTGAACAGTTTCTACCTAGGGGGAGGGGTGGGGAATTATTGCTCCTAATGGGTATTGAACCCACAACATAGGGGAGAGAGGTGGTGTCGACTGAGAGCTTTTAACCGCTTGCTCTAGAGATTGTTTACTAGAAAAGTATTAAACTTATGATATCTACTGATAGAAAACAAAGAAAAAATGAAAAAATAGAAGGAAAAAACTAAATTATTCTCTTATTTCCAATCTATCGAAATAGGGTCCATAACCCTTTATTTTATACGCTTTAGTTATTAACTCCCAATAAAAGGCTATAAATAAAATTCTTATCTAAGGATAACGACGACTCCTAATCATAAGAGACTCCTAAAAATGGTAGATATTATAATTAAGCATCAAACGTTAAACAATAGGACTCTAACTAAGCATGATTCGACACTCCTCCTCAAGTTGGTGAATGAATATCTGCCATTTCAAGCTTGCTTGCTAAGAATATCTTGAAAAACTTTGTTTGATAGTCCTTTTGGGAGTATATTTGCCAATTGGTCCTTTGTTGAGATGAATGGAGTGCAAATCGCTCCACTATCCAATTTCTCCTTAATGAAATGCCTATCAACTTTAGTATGCTTTGTCTGATCATGCTAAACATGATTATGAGCAATATTGATAACTGATTTATCATCACATGAGAGTTTCATGGGCCTTTCTCTCTCATTCTTAAGTCATCTAGGTTTATCTTCACCCAAAGTAACTCACATGCTCCCAATGACATCAATCTGAATTATAATTCAACACTTGATCTTGCAACCATATTTTGCTTTTTACTTATCCTTTTTAAAAGATTTCCCCTAGGATTGTACAATACCCAGATGTTGACTTCCTGTCGACTAAAGACCCTGCATAGTTTGCATTTGTGTATTCTTCTAGTGTAAGGCCTAGATTCGTTTGATGTTTAAACAAAATCCCTTTTCTTGGACTATCTGTCAAGTATTGCAATATCCTATTTATTGTTTTAAGATGCGATTCTTTGGGATTGTGCATGAACTGGTTGACTACACTTACAAAAATGCTATATCTGATCTCGTGTGTGCCAAATATATCAATCTTTCAACCAACTTTGATAGGATCCTTTATCTATTGTGATTCTTCAAGAGCATCACATAGTCCATGATTGAATTCAATTGGTGCTTCTACTTGTATACAACCCGTTTTTATTGTCTCTTTCAGTAAGTCAAAGTACATACTTCTGTTGGGAGATGAAGATCCCTTGCTTTGAATGTGTTACCTCAATGCTTAGGAAGTGTTTCAATTTTTCTAGCTCTTTGATGTCAATTTCTTTCAAAAGACATTTCTTCAAGAACTTTGTTTCTTCAACATCATTACTAGTCACTATGATGTCATCGACATATACCAATAATGTCGTAACCTTTCCAGAGTTTGAGTGTTTTATGAACGAAGTATGATCACCTTGACTTGCTTATATCCCAGTGACATCATTACCTAGCAAACCTCCCAAACTAGGCTCGTGGTGATTGTTTGAGCCCATAAAGAGCCTTCTTTAATTTACACATCATTCCTTTCTTAGATTCAAAACCATGAGGAACTACCAGGTAAATTTCTTCTCCAAGATCACCATGGAGAGATGTATTTTTGACATCAAACTATTGTAGATCCCACTCAAAGATAGCTGCCAATGATAAAAGAATTCTTATTGTATTCATTTTCACTACATGAGCATGTCTCAAGGCAGACAGTGCCATAGGTTTGAGTGTATCTTTCTGCCACCTACCTTGCTTTCATCTTTCTACTAAGCCATCAACCTTGTATTTTATAGAAAATGCCCATCGACATCCATTTGGTTTTTTTCCATTTGACAATTCAACCAACTCTCATGTTTTGTTCTTTTCAAGTGTTGTCATTTCTATTTTGTATGGGTGTTGTATGAAGATTAGTTATAAAGGTTTTACTGTTTTGGGACAAGTGTTGATATTACATGAAGGGATATAGGAGATGTTTAGTGCAAGTTCTTGTTCCTTCCCTAAGGACAATGGGTAGGTCATTAGATTTGAGTTTTCATTTTCTGGCTCAATATTTGGTGTGATACTATTAGGGGTGTAAATGAACAAAGTGTTCGGCGAACTGTTCGTGAGCCGTTCGTTTTTGTTCGTTTATTAAGCTAAATAGATGAGTCTGAATAAAATATTTATGTTCGTTTAATAAACGAACTAACACGAACAAAGGTGTGTTCGGTTCGTTTATGTTCACAAACAAGCTCGTTTATAAACTCGTCTACCCGGTTCCTTTTTCCTTTATTTTTTTACATTTTAAATATTGGTGAAGGTAGAGACTAAATTAAACACATGATGAACTTTGGAGTTCAAACTATATGACTAATGGTGTAATTTCACCATTTTGGCGTATGTATGAAAGAAAATGTTCGCGAACGTTAAACGAACATGCTCGCGAACGCTAAATAAACGAACACGAATACTTCAAAAATAAATAAACGAACATGAATCGAACACGAATACCTTCAAAAATAAATAAACGAACACTAACCAAACATGAACACCTTCAAAATAAAGAAACGAACATGAACAAAGTCTTGTTCGTTCAAGCTCGGTTCATTTAAACCCCTAGATACTGTCATTCGGTTCGGAGGTGATCTCGGGTACTTGTTTAGGAATAATTTATGGTGAGTGAACAATAGCACGAATAGGAGATTGTACATGTACTGGTGGAGAGTTTGATGCCTTTTTCTTGGAGTAAACTTGTGTTTGCCTCTTTTCAGTTCCCTCATCTTCCATCATTTCAACTAACTTAGCTGATTTGTTTAGTGGGTAGTAGGCTCAGGCTCATGAATTGGTAGCTCACAAGACTGCATAGAGGTAGACTTGGAAAGATAGTTCAGATTAAGAAGTATAGTGTCAGTGTTACCTTCACTCAAAGTCTCCTTTGAAGATAAGTAGACTGAAAAAGGAATCATTTTAAGCAAAAGTGACGTTCGCCGATTTTTTTATAGGGTGGGTGAAAGCATTTATAACCTTTTTGTGTAGAGGAATACCCAACTAAGATGCATATAATTGCACATGGATCTAACTTTCCCCTAAGATGAGAATGCATATGAACAAAGGCGATACACCCTAAAGATACAAGGAACAAGCTTATTAGAGTCCGAAAAGTTGGGGAAAAAACCTAAAGAGCGTATTGATCGGACTTTGTATTTCAAGAACACATGTGGTAAGTCTATTGATTAGATATGTAGCAGTTAAGAAAGCCTCACCACAATACTGTTTAGGGACATGCTTGTGAAACAATAAGGCTCTGATGACTTTTAAAAGATGAACATTGTTTTGTTGTGAAGTGGTAATACATGAGGATTCATGAATGATTCATACTTTCTGAAAAAATGGGAAAGAGCTTGATTAAAGTAACCTTTTGCATTATCTGATCGAAATCTCTTAATTTTGACATCAAACCGAGTATTAACCATGTTATAGAAAGCAAGAAAGACATTATTAACATCAAATTTATGTTTGAGGAGATAGATCCATGTGACACAAGTACAATCATCTATAAAAGAAACAAACCATCTAGCACCAAAATCATTTTGAATGGTTAACGACCCCCCAAATATCAATATGTATAAGATTAAAAGGAACAAATGATTTCTTATTGCTAAGAGGAAACGTTGCATGTTTGTGTTTGGCTAATTCACAATCACTACAATGAAATGACTCAAGAGCAAGACCTTTAAATAAGGCAGGATACATGAATTGGATTATGCAAAACGAGGGATGATCTGAATGACGACAATGAAGCCAAATTTTATTATGGTTTATCCTAACAGACTAAGAAAGAATGATGTAGATATGATTACATTAATACCTATTATATTGATTTGTGGGTTTGTTGCAAGAAGTAGAGATCATCATTTTGTCTAGCACATCCAATTTTCTTCTTTGTGTCTATTGTTTGAAAAGTACAATGTGAAGGGAAAAGATTACACTGCAATTGAAATCGGGGGTTAATTTGGGAATATAAATAAGGTTGCCAAAGAGATTTGGAAAATGGAGAACATCTTTTAGGATAAGGTATTCATTAAAGTAAATTAGGCCAACTACGGTAGTGGTGGTGCCATCTGCAATTGTGATCTTTGAATGGCTATTGCTTGGGGTGTAGTTGAGAAAATATTTTGAGGAATAGGTCATATGGTCAGTGACTCCAGAATCTAGGAGAGGTTCTTTCTGAGACCATAAGATAAGAGGAAGAGGCAAAACCTGAAAATGTCAAGGGGCAAGTACCCGTCAAAGATGGCTTTTCAATAGATTTCAGCAAGTTTTTCAGTTTCTCAATCACCTCAATATTAAACTCAGGAGAAGACTTAAGCTTCCAGCACTTCTCCCTGGTGTGACAATGCTATTTACGGTTTGTGCAGAATCGGGAATCACGATAAACCTAGTGAATATTCTGCAAATCATCAGTTTGAACCGCAGAATTCTTGGAGGCAGTGTTTTTAGTTGTAGGACTGGTAGCATCTGCTGAACCAGGTGATACTTTCGACATGTCTTAGTGATGAAGAAGACAAAGGGTTATCAGGAACGAATCAAATCTGATACCATGTCAGAAAACAGAGAAAAACTGGAGAAAAAAAACTGAACTATTCTCTTATTTCCAATCTATTGAAATAGGGTTCATAACCCTTTATTTTATACACTTTAGTTATTAACTTCAATTACTGTAAATAAAATTCTTATCTAAGAATAACTAGGACTCCTAATCATAAGTGACTCCTAAAAATAGTAGATTTTTTAATTAGAACATTAAACTTTAAACAATAAGACTCTAACTAAGCATAATTCGACATCTACAATTCAAAAATCAGCTCTCTGGTCTTCAGAAATGTTTCTTCCATTTATCTCTAGATGAGTCCCTACAATGTTAAACGTGAACCAATGACGAATTTTATACTGGTTATCATTTTTATCAGTGTTCACTTAGTTTTCTTTGTTTTTAGATGAACAGAGAGGACCTTACTCACTTGAAGGTTTATGCTATTGATGTAGATGAGGCCGATGAGGTAGTTGCCACCAATTTCTTGACGTGAATTCTATTTCCTTTTTATGTCAAATTTTATTATGAAGTGCTTAATTTTGTAGCTTGACGATGCCTTAAGTGCAACAAAATTACAAGATGGCCGCATGAAAATATGGATACATGTTGCCGACCCAACTAGATATGTTGAACCTGGGAGCATTGTAGACAGGTATTTTTTTTGAAATTGTGGAATGTAGATTAGAACAATTTTCTTTGATCAGTTTTTTATACTTTATTATGTTTAGGGAAGCGCTGAGAAGAGGAACCTTTGTTTTCTTGCCTACTGGAACTTATCCCATGTTTCCTGAGAAACTTGCCATGGAGGGAATGAGTTTGAAACAAGGAGAACTTTGCAAAGCTGTCAATGTTTCTGTTATCCTGCACTCTGATGGCAGGTAAGTGGTAATTTATTGTTTTTCTTCTTTTCAGATTACAAAGATTTTGCAATCTCTATGTTTATGCATACATTAAATTTGAGGGTGGTGGGACAGCCTGTTAGGCTCTAGAAGCCATAAGACTGACTCAGAAATGTGATGGGGGTATGTATTTTAATCTTTACAAGGAGCAGTATGTTAAGCTCTATGAACCATAAGACTGAGTCAGTATTGTGATGGGGGTATATATTGCAATCTTTCCACGAGTCTGGGGGTCCTTGTAAGTTATTTTTTGTGCTTCCATGGGACTTTGAGTTGAGTCACTTGTATATTTATTTGTTTTAGTAAACTTATTCCACTATTAGTAATTATTGTTGCCATAACTGCATCTTAAGGAACTGAAAATAATAATACTATTGAATTTGCCATTTCTTTTCTGGTCTCTCTATTTGTTTATGCGTCTAAGGGTGGGCAAAACTCGATTCGAAAAAAACGAATTATTCGACTCGACTAGAGGCGAAAAAAATGACTCGTTTTGACTAGACTCATAATTCTATAAACTCGACTCAAAAAAATTTCAAATAAAGTTTGAGTTATGAAATAGAAATTCGAATAACTCGAAATTTTTATTAATTAGTTGATCAACTTTCAAGTTCGAGCCGAGTGTATCAATTATGTCTAATATGTTATGTATATCACATGTGAAAATATGAAGAAATATATATGCATATAGAAAGCCGTTAAACTTGGAATCAATATGTGCAACGTCCAACCCTAAGTATATGCATATAGAAATATATACGTGCATCGCTACGTATATGCATATAGAAATATATATGTACAATTAAATTTGTACAGAAACTCGAAACTCGACTCGACTCAAATTTTATAGACTCGACTAGATTCGAAAAAATTTCAAATAAAGTTTAAATCGTAAAATAGTACTTGCAAACTCGAATAACTCAAATCCCTTGCGTCTACCTGTGTGCATGTTCTTTGATTTCTTACATTTTGGACACAATAAACTGTTTTAGTTTTTATATGTGGCTTCATTAGATATTAGTTTATAATTTTATTAATGAAGAGCATCTGACATGTCTGTGGTACTAAAGCATTGCAGAGTATTCAGTTCAAAACTCGATCATTAAACCAACTTATATGCTGACCTATGAGAGTGCAACTAAGCTGCTTCATTTGAACCTAGAAGAGGAGGCTGAACTGAAGATTCTATCTGAAGCAGCTGCTCTAAGGTTAAAATGGCGTTGCCAACAGGTTGGGCTGTACTTCATTATCATTTTAATTGCCAGCGGGTTTATTTTTGTTCTGTGTAAGACAGGCTTGTTCTGAATTTACACCCCTAATAATCCTTTGGCATTACTTATTTTGCAGGGTGCAATTGATACATCCACCCTAGAAACTCGTATCAAAGTAGTTAACCCAGAGGACCCTGAACCATCAATTAATCTTTACGTTGAAAACCAGGCAGACCCTGCAATGCGGCTTGTTTCTGAGATGATGATCCTCTGTGGAGAAGTTGTAGCCACATTTGGATTGCGCAATAGCATCCCTTTACCCTATAGAGGACAGCCACAGACAAATATTGATGTATCTGCATATTCACATCTTCCTGAAGGGCCAATTCGAAGCTCTGCCCTTGTGAGAATAATGCGTGCAGCTGAAATTGATTTCAGTAAGCCTATTCCTCATGGGGTTCTTGGGATTCCTGGCTACGTCCAGTTTACATCACCCATCCGTAGATATTTGGATCTCCTTGCTCATTATCAGGTCTTCTCTACTCTTCTTGATACAAATCAATCTTAATACTTCTGGCGGCTTCTGTCAAGGATGTTTGTTGCTAACTATGTTGCACTGACACGGGTACGGTTACAGAAACGGGGACGAGAAACGATAATTTCCAAAATTACATGATACGGGTACGACAAAGATACGGTAAATATAAAATAAATTCTAAAAATAAAAATAAAAATAAAAATTCATAAAAAATCATATGAGCATGGCATCACACGTACTTATATACTTATAGTTGAATCATGTGAGCAAGAGAGTCGAAAAGAAAGAAGAAAATGACAAAAAAAGGAGAGAATAGAAGAAGAAAAAATAGGGTAGTACTCATGCTTCATAGGTTTCTAATATTGTTCATCGTACTTGACTTTTACATTATGGGTGTGTTTTCCACCATTGTTGTTATTGTTATTGCTATCATCATTGTATTATAAGTCCAGATGTTTTTATACCAATTTTGACATTGTCGTGCTGTGAAGAAGGATACTATATCTTGTTTGAGAATGCCTGTAACATTTTCATATTCCCGTGTAGGTGAAGGCATTTCTTAGAGGTGAATCTCCACCTTTTCAGCTGGTCAGCTAGAAAGGATGGCATCAACAGTAAATTTGCAGGTTAGAGTAGTAAGGAAGATCTCGGCCAGCAGTCACCGGTATTGGATAATAGAGTTTCTGAGAAGGCAACCGAGGGAGAAAAAATATCGTGCATTGATCCTTCGATTCATCAAGGAGAGGATTGCAGTCTTGTTTGTAGTTGAGGCAAGGATATTTAGTAGTCACTTTGCTATCATTTCATATAAGAAACTAACTAATACGACAGATTTGGGTTGCATTAAGATTGACATTGTGAGTCGAACGTTCAATGTTGCAGGTGGGACTTCAGGCATCTGCATGGGTATCTATAGGATCTCAGTGGGAGATGAAATAGAAGTTCAAGTTGAAGAAGCACATCCTCGTGACGATGTTATTTCCCTTAAGGAGGTTATTCGAACTGAAACCGATTGATTCTTTTTAAGAAACTCACCGGTCATCGCTGCAGAGACATTTTGTCACTGGTAATATCGTGGTATATTACATCATTTATGCATTTCACAGTAATAAATATACATGTACTACCGAAACAGAAATTGTATCTTTCTGTTGGTTAGTTTCCTACTATCGATATGCATGCTGTTTGTAAAATAGTAAGCAGTCTGTAACTGATGGAAACAAGTTTCATTATTTTTCTGGTAATTTACCTAAACTGAATAGATTCTGTTTAGTTTGCAGCTGATTCAATTTTTTGATGGAATTTTTCTTTAGAAACAGGCAATGCACCTAAACTCATGTACTTGGTGCATGGTTCCGACGGTAATGTTGCTTGATTTCTATGTTTCAATTTAGCAACATGTCTCATTTCCCACGATCTTCATTACCCCACTTTTCAGACCCCCTAACCTAATTATTGTCTATGGGGTTTGGTTTTGGCTTTCTTATTTGAAAATTTTTAATACACAAGTTGTGTACACAAAAAATTTAATTTTAAAGGTTAGAAATTTAATTTAAGGGTTTATGTTTTAGGGTATAGAGTTTAGGGTTAGAAATTTAAGATTTGATTTTTATAGTGTAAATATGTATGCAAGTCATTTTAAGGGTTCCATTTTTGGTGTGAACTATAAGTGTTTTGGTTTATTCGTTTAACGGTCCAAACAAAAGCTAATCATGTCGAGTTGGGTAGAATCACATACATGACAATTTTTTCATCAAGTATTTTAAGAGTTTTTCTTTCATCAACAAACATGCTTCAAGGCTCGTGGTGGTTGATAATGTTTCAGCCAAACAAGCCGTGCTCGTGAAATTACAAAATAACATACCTATTTAGCAGTCAATATGAAGCTGAAAAAAACATTGATACACAGGTCGTGCAAATTTTAGTTTACGCATGCCTTTTAGTTTTAGGGATTAGAGTTTTAGTTGAGGGATTTATGTCGTAGGGTTTAAAATTTAAAGTTAATGTTTAAAATTTAAGATATATTGTTTAAGGTTTAGTTTTCTAGGGTTAGGGTTAGGAATTTAAAATTTGGGTTTTATAATGTAAATATGCAAGCTTGTATAAAATTAGTTTTACACAGCTTGTATATCAAAATTGTACTCATTTGAAATTGTCAAAGGAATTTATAAAGAGTTATATTTTGATACACAACTTGTGTAAAAAACTACACAACATTTCATATTTAAGCTATAAAATTTGGAGCCTAAATCCCTAAGCCTAAAACCTAAATCAAACTTTGAATTCTAATCTTAAACCCTAAATTCTAAACCCCTAAATCTTAAACTACAACCTAAATCTCTACATCTTAAAATTGAAAAGTTTATATAAGTTTGTGTATCGAAGTATTTTTCATTTATAAATGGATCATGTTTTGATACACAAATTGTGTAAAAAAAAATTACACAACCCTTCTATAAAATTTTAAACCTAAATTCCAAACCCTAGCACCCTAAAACCTTAAACCCTAAACTATAAACTCCAAATTCTAACCATAAACCTTAAATTCTACACCCTACACACTAAACTCCTAAACCTTAAACTCTAAATTGAAAGGCTTGTTTACACAAGCTTGTGTATCAAAGTATTTTCACAAGCTTGTGTATCAAAGTATTTTCTTGTATAAATTTAATAAATTCATACTTTATACTTTTCAAATACATATTATATTAAAATTCAACTGATCTATTTTTTTGTTTAACTACCGGTATTCGATCAATTGGTTAATTAATTCGAATCGAGTTTTACAGAGACCTATTATGGAGGCAATCCTCATCATCTAATTTTCTATATTCACAACTAAGTTTAATGTAAATATTTTATACAGTGGATGGAATTGAAATTAAACCTTTCGAATTTATGTTTCCAAACATAATATGGTTTCTCTAGTTAGGGTAGTTTGGTCGTTGGGGTAGTTAGAATTGATCGTCAAGTTACGAGTTGGTGCATATGCTGGGTAATTCAATGAAGAATATTAAAATTTTAGTTAGGGTAGAATGAATTTTAATGTGCCAATATCTAAGCAGCGTGCAGGACAAGAAAAACTCTTAAATGTCCTTATAAGTTACAACAGAATCCAATTCAATTGTCAACTAGAATCAAGAATTAGTTAAAGTTCGACTCAATCAAGATTCAAGGGAACGCAACACAACGTTTTAGAAGAAATTTGTGCATTATTTAAGTACTCTCAACTCTATATGCTGAAACATTAATTGAATCAAAGTGTCCTAATTAGTTGAATGAGTGTCTTATTGTCCACTCCTATTTGACATGTTGAAGTATAAGTTCATAAATTTACATCAAGACACTGACCAATATAATTTAGAAATAAAAATAAAAAATAGCCACTAAACATTTAAAATCGTGCAAATTGAGGGTGTCATTGATATCGAAAATTTTTGGAAATTTTCTTTTATAAATTTTATATAAAAAATTAATTTTAGTTTAAAAGAATATTTATTTCAATTTTTAAAATTTTGACACTAATTATTTAAATTTGGAATTATTTTTAAAATTTTGATATCGTAATTCAAATTTTTTGACTCCGCCATTGAGAATTATAATGAGATGAAAAATAATGCCTCTCCTTGAATGGGATATGACCATGTTTGATGTCCATTGCCTTATTTTAAAAAATAACATTTATCTTGCTAGTGATAAAGCCAAGTATAATTAACCATAAAAATTGAGGGGACAACATTTAAATAAATTAAAATTGAAATCCAAGTAGATAAAATTTTCATTGTATTTTTTAGTAAAAAAATTGAGGCAAGTTAGACTTGGCAAACTTGACCTGAGACCCGAGAACCGAACCGATTTCTCCGAACCGAGACCCGAAATTGACCTGAACACGATGACCCGAATTTGATCCGAAACCCGAAATAAACCGAACCGAAACCGAATTGAAGTTCAGTTGAACCGAAAATTGACCCGAACCGATTTTCAACCGAACCGAATGGAACCAAACCGATCTCACCTGAACCGAAAGCAACTGAACCGAAGGCAACCCGAAATTAAGAAAATATATTAAAATGAATAAATAAAGATGAGATGTGAACTGTCGTACAACTTACCAAAAAGTCAAATATACATGTTATATAAAGTCATATATAGGGTGGAAAAACCTATCTCGGCCTAAAAACCCGACTAAAATCGATCGATCTCCTATTAACCCGATATTGACCCGACCCGAAATCAACCGAACCGAAAATCAACCGACTCGACGTCCTGACCCGATACCTGAACCGAAATTACTATAGACCTGAACTAAAACCGAACCAGACGCGAACCGAACTGAACCAAATTTAAACCAAATGCAGTCAGAACTGAAATGACTCGAACTGAATGACCTGTTTGCCACCTCTTGGCACAGTCCCAAGCCTATGAATAGATCTACCTCTGTATCTTGCTACTTTCTTTTATAAAAAAGTTCAATAATTGGGTCTTCCTACAGGAAAAGGCTATCCTATCCTAGCTATACCTAAATAGCTATTGTAAATATAAGACCCTAATGGTTACCCTCTTGAGTCCTGATTGGCCTGGAAACTGGGAAAAAGCCTAGGGGAGTGTAAAATAAAGAATGTTGGAATGGGGAAGCTTGAGAGATCCAATATTTTGTTGATAACTGAAATGAGGTGGTAGGCTTAGCACTAGGGATAGCACGGGTCAGTTCTTTTAGCTCACCCGAATTTGGCTCGAAAATAGATACATTAATCTGAACGTATTTTAAAAAAAAATCAGATCTGATTTATAGAAAATAATAATTTTAGGGACTTAATTATAAAAAAATAATTATATGAGACTTAATCATAAAAATAATAATTTTAAATACTAAATTGTAAATAAAAATTCAATTTTAAGGACCTAACTATAAAAAAGATATATAAAGAGGGGGTATTATTATAAATATCCCTAAAAATTTAAGGAAAAATTACACAATTAGTCTCGGGTCTGGTCGAATATTTTTCTACCTAAACCCGACTCCATCCTTTTTAAAAAAACAGATCCGAACCCGATTTTTTATTTAAAAAATTTAACCCGATCGGGTCAGGTTTTTGGCCCACTCGAACCCGGCCCGAATATAGATACACTACCCGAAAGCATTTTTTAAAAAACCTGACCCGACCTATAAAAAAATTAATTTTAGAGACCTAATTGTAAAAAATAATTTTAGGGGACTTGATCGTAAAAAATAATAATTTCAATGACTAAATTGTAAATAAAAAATCAATTTTAAGGACCTAATTATAGAAAATATATATAAAGATGGGGTATTATTATGCATATCCCTAAAAATTTAAGAAAAAATTACACAACTAGTCTCAGGTCTGGTCAAATATTTTTCTACTCAAACCCGAACTCAACCCGACCCGATTCCGTCCTTAAAAAAAGCTGATTCGAACCTACTTTTTAATTTTAAAAAAATCCAACCCGAATAGGCAAGGTCGGATAAAATGCTCATTCCTACTTAGCACTATAGTCTATACCATTATTTACACTACTTGAAAGACCTTATATTATTATCTGGAAAAATATATATCCATACCTTAACCACAACAACAAAGATTATAATATTTTTTTTTGGATAAAGCATCATTTGTCACTAAACTATTCCTATTTTCATGTTTTGGTCACCGAACTATTATTTTTGGTGTTGCATTTTTTCTATTTTTGTCACTAATGTTCCTTTATTTTCTGTCTTAGTCACCAATTTATTGCTTCTTTCCTTTTTTGGTCACCAAACTATTGTTTTTTTCCATGAATGTATTAATGGTGAGTGACCAAAACAGGAAAAAAGAATGTAACAATAGTGACGATTTCCTAAAAAAATATAATAGTTTGGTGATCAAAACATGAAAGCAAAAATAATTTAGTGGCCAATAAGGTTGTTTACCGTATTCTTTTCAAATGAAATGGGGGACCATTGAAGTTCCAATGAGAGGCACCACTTATTCTTTTTTATAATGGTTGCAGAATGCAGATAGAGGATTTCCATTATGCTGCTTATAAAAGGGTATCTCAATTAGGGATATAAAAAGCTGACCTGACCTAAAAACCCAACTGAAACCTGTTCGAGTCAGAACCTGGGTTTGATCTGAGGATGCGATGACCTGAAACTAATCTGTAACCGACGGTTGTTGACCCGAACCCGAGTTGGACCTATTACTACAGTAACCGAACCCAACCTGCATCCGACCGAGAACGACTCGAACCCGAATTGAACATGTTATCGTGGACTCGAAACCCGACCTGTACCTGACTAAACGAACCTGAACATGAGACTAACCTGGCAGATTACCGATATTACCCGACTAAATCGACCCGAGATCCGATTTTACCCGACCTGCTGTTGACCTGAACTAATATTGACCTGGCTTGATTTACCTGACATGTAATTGAGGAAGCCTATGATTTGATAAATTTAAAGTGTTGATAAATGTAAATTATTAAGTGTTGGTAAATGTAAAATATTAATTTTTTTAAATCAATTTAAAATGTTAAATAACCTTTTGTTATATATACATATATAATCAATTAAAAATATCAAAAAAAGGAAAGATTGGATTTAGATATTCATTTGACACTACTAAGTTTAAAATTTTGTTAAATAATTCAATGCTTAGTAATAATTCAATATGCTTAATAACTCATTCAATATAAATTATTTGTCATGTTTGAACTACTAAGTTTGAACTAAATTAAAGTTTTAACTTTCATTTTGATGTTATCATGTGTACAATTACATATTTACATCCATATCAAAATATTGTGTATAATTATATTTAATCAAAGTTTATTATATGTTATAATAATGATGATGATAATGATGATGATGATGTCCGAATTGAATTAACTTATTAAACTTAGGATCTAATTGAGCTAAACTAAAATCTAGAAGCATAAATTACGAAAATAATTAAAAGAATTCTAAAACTAAATATGGAATTTCAGTTAAATTAATCTAAGTGGGACTCAATTGAATTAAACTAAAACAATTGGTAGAAAAAGACAATTGGTAAAAAAAGAGAGGGGAAAAGACAAAACTTTGGAGGGAAATAAGCCACTCATTTTTTAGGTTTGAGATTAATTTACTTTTAGTCTAAAATTTTTGGAGAGATAAAAGCCACCCAAAATCTTAGAGGGAATTAGAGGAATAAGCCACCCAAAATTTTGGAGGGAATTAGTGAAATCTTTATATTTTTGATAATTTAGTCAAATTTATTCTAGTCCCTAAAATTTAATTTTTACTCCAAATGGACCCCTATTCATTTTTTTGTATTTTATTATAACCCCTAAAAAGTAAAAACATCCCCGCCTATTTTTCAAGTTGATCTGCCCGCAGCCTGCTCATATTTAAAAAACAATTGTCAATTGCTGTAACAAATAGAGGGAATTTTGCCCGCCTATTTTTTAAGGGGTTATTAGTGGATTAGGCCATTACTAGTTTAGGAGCTTTACACTTAAGTCTTTTTTTATTCTTTAGTTTTAGTTTGATTCATTTTAGTCCCAAATTTAGTTTAGTTTCCTTATACCTTTAGGTTTAGGTTTTTTTAATTAGATCCTCCTTCATAAAATTGTTTAATAATTAAAATGTTTGACGGGATTTTGAAGGCCCAATTTATTTCGGCAAGGATGAAAAATGACGTCAATGTATTTAATTATAATTATTAGTGTTTGGGGTTATGGGATTAGTTTATGGATTAGAGAATTAGTTTTGCACTTTAATTATCAGTGATTGCAAGATTTAAGGGTTGAGATTTGGGGTTTAGGTGTAAATGTATCAAGTTGAATGTTTAGGGTTATAGGATTAGTTTAGGGATTAGGGGATTATGCTTGCACTTTAATTATTAGTGATCGTAAGATTTAGGTGTTGAGGTTTGGGGTTTAAGGGTAAATGTGTCAAGTTGAGTGTTTGGGGTTATGAGATTAGTTTAGGAATTATAGAATTATGCTTGTACTTTAATTATTAGTGATTGTAAGATTTAGGGGTTGAGGTTTGGGATTTATGGGTATAATATATGTTTTAAGTTGAGTGTTTGGGGTTATAGGATTAGTTTAGGGATTAGGGGATTCAAGGATTAGGCTTGCACTTTAATTATTAGTGATAGTAAGATTTAGAGGTTTGGGGTTTAGGGGTAAATGTGTCAAGTTGAGTGTTTGGTAGGAGTTATGAGATTAGTGTAGGGATTCGGTTTGTACTTTAATTATTAGTGATGGTAAGATTAGGGTTGAAGTTTGGGGTTTAGGGATTCGAATTGACCCTTATTTATTTTAAATTTTTTTAATATAGTCCAATATTTTTAATATGGTGATATTTTTGTTCATTATAGTCCATAAAACTTTATTTTTAGCCGAAATTGACCCATATATATTTATATTTTGATAATTTAATCGAATAATATTTTTGTTTATTCTAATCCCTACGGTTTAATTTTTAGTCAAAATTGCCCCATATTTATTTATATTTTTAGTAATTTAGTCCAATAATATTTTTGTTTATTCTAGTAGCTAAAATTTAATTTTTACTCCAAATTGACCTCTATTCATTTTTTTATTTAGTCCAATATTTTTAATATGATGATATTTTTGTTTAGTCCCTAAAACTTTATTTATTCCAAATTGACCCTATTCATTTTTTTGTAATTTAGTTCAATGTTTTTAATATGATGATATTTTTGTTCATGTTAGTCCTTAAAATTTTATTTTTCACCGAAATCGACCCTTATTAATTTTATTTTTTTGTAATTTACTCCAATATTTTAAATATGATGATATTTTTGTTCATTGTAGTGTCTAATATTTATTTTTAATGTGATTCATGTTCGTAAAAGGCGTTAAATAATTCACTCGAAATGACCCTTCCCAAAGTCTATCGATTATTTGTACCAAACTCAAACTTAATACGAATTCGAAACTCGAATTAACCCGACCTGAAATAAACCCGAGCCCGAATTAACCCGTCAATTAACTGATTTGAACTTGAACCGTTTTGACCCGGCCCGAAATGAACCCGACTTGAAACTGAGCCGCACCCGACCCGAATCGAATCAAAACATCAAATTGACCTGAAATGACATGTATCTGATTTAACCCAACCTGACAGGACCCGACTTGAAACCCATCCAATTACCTGTTTTTACATCCCTAAATTCAATCTCTAATACTGAGAAGATGGGGCACAAACAAAACAATTGCTGCCCAAATTTATGACTAATGAATTCCCAAGGAAATTTGGTTTTCTGGGTTTGTGTAAATACCATCAATTTGGCTATAACACATGAGCTTTCTCAGTTTGATCCAATAATATTAAACTAGTTTATGTTGCATTTTATGGAACCTTCCATTAACTTTAATCTCAAATCTTGGTGGCTCCAAGCCCCATTCAGTTTGTAGTGATGGAAACTGATCCTGATAACACAGATACTATACTGTGATTAGAGTGATGAATATGAACCAAATAGGGCAAAGGGTTATATCATATTTGGAAATTTTGAAGGAATCAAATAGAGATCTGGAAATGCGATGGGTGATTGATAGGTGAGGTTGCAAATAAGTCTCAGGA
Organism: Hibiscus mutabilis; assembly: GCA_019671005.1. Taxonomy (NCBI): domain Eukaryota; kingdom Viridiplantae; phylum Streptophyta; class Magnoliopsida; order Malvales; family Malvaceae; genus Hibiscus; species Hibiscus mutabilis. The sequence goes on from CM033716.1 coordinate 75,445,450, forward strand.
ATATCACCAATCAACTGGTCTAATGGAATGAGGTGATGGATCCCTAAGCAAGATCAAGAGTTCGAATCTTGATATTGTGAATAAAAAAATAGATTAGAAAGATCGCTCCATATTAGATCTCTGTGAAACCTTATTTGAATTAATCAGTTGATGAATTAGATCAGGGACGGAGCTACTGGGGTGGACCTTTATCCTCCTATAATTTTTTTTTCTAAAAATTGATTTATTTATGAATTTGTCCCAACTTTCAAATATTTATATTTTGCCACATACCCCTAAATCAGATATCAGTTGTTAAAAAAAATGTCGTAAATGTGTTGCAATGGTAAAGATTGTCACCAAGGGCAGATCCTTTAAGGAATTAGTGGGGGCCACGACCCCCTCAAAAATTTTAAGAAATTTGAATTTTTCCCTTGAAATTTTTGAAAATTTTAATTTGCCTCCCTCAAGATTTCTAAAAATCTATATTAAGTTTTATAATTTTGAATATTTTTAATTAAATTCTCTTTTAAATTCTTTATTTATTTTTTGGTTAAATTTCTCAAATTTATTAAAAAAATTAATTCAATCCTCAAAATTTTAAATATTTTCATTTAATCTTCTATTTTTTTAAATATTTAAGTTTAATTTTTACTTTGAATTTCGTTCGTCCCCGCCTGATAAGCTGAACCCACACCCTACCATTTGTGTGTGTGTCAGCCAGCCCCATGCACCTGTGCTGCTGCTCCTCGTGACACTTCTATCTCAATCTATATCTCTATTTCCGTCATGTGCTCATGTTTCTAATTTCACGATACCAGTCAATTTTCAACCAGTTAAAAGTTCATATCGGATTTGAATTATACTAATTTGAGATGTTGGAATGATTTAAATAATTTAAATAATTAGCTAAATTCAATTATAAATTTTGTTTTGTTTTATCAAGTCAATAATCAGAAGGCCATTGTGGTTCAATCAAACTTGTTTTTATTACAATAACTAAAGAACTAGTTGATACTAATTTTATACGGTTGGATTAATTATCTTAACTAGCATAGTTTTGGTTCCGTAACCTATGCAAAAGTTATGTCTTGTTTCTATGAAGTTCTAAATATATGAATGATTAAAGAATTTAAATGAGCGTTTGGTTTTAAAAAATATTTTTTTTATAAAATAATTTTTATTTTTAGTTTTTTTAAAAATTAGAAAATATGATATGTTAATTAAGATGAAAACTTATTTTAAAAAATAAAATAATAAAGATCTATTTGATATCTTGCTTTTTAAAATAAAAATTAATTATTAAAATTATCGGTAGATGTGAGCAGGAAATGAGGTACCATGCAGTAGTACTTTCATAAGGGAATTAAATTAAAGCACATTGAAACACAAAACTAATCAAAAAGTCCAAATTATAATACAAGTCATAGAATTGGTATTAAACTAGAAACCTAAAGTCAACTGGAAAATTAAGTATTTAAATACACCATTTACAACAAATGCATGTTAGTATATTCCTTTGAATATTAAATATTAATTATTTTTTATCAACAAAATCTAATAATGTTTTTTTTGTCATACCGGTTTTTTAGGATTAATCTGGACCGACTCGCGTCGCACACCTAACTTTAGTGGGTGAGTCATTGCACTCATATGATATGATTTTTTTTCCACACAAAGGTAGTAATTTGAAGAGAAATAAAGGGATTGCAAGTAACCTAATTTACTATTAGATATTACGGATTACTAGTTACTCTAACGGGATGAGACGTTAGGTCTCTTAAGTAAGGTTAAAAGTTCAAATCTTAACATTGTGAATGAAACAAATTAATTTAAAAGGATCGTTCTCATAATAATTTTTTACAGTACCTAATTCAAATTAATCGATTAGTTAATGAGATACAAATAAAATATTAAAAGTAATAATTTTAATTATAACATTCCACGTGAGAATTATTTTTAAATGTTAGCTTGCTTGTTTTTAGCCTTACTAAGAATTGTTGGGAATGATTAATTGGGAGTAATGTATGGAGTGCATTATCTTCGAAGCTTTTCATTTAATATATAATCTGAAAAGTTTCTTATCTTATACGGTCAACAAAAGAGACAATTGTGAATTCCCATGTGACAACGGTGCATGAAACATTTGTTTGTTCATCTTCCTAATTTTATTTTAAACTATATTATATATATTATGGTCATTCATTTATCTCTTAATAAAGTACTTACGGTGAAGAAATTAATTATTGTTATCGGCGACAAATCATTTAACTTAAATAAAAAAATTCAAACCCTAACAAAACGTAACAGAATTCATAATCCCATATATATTAAATTTCACTTCTCAACTAACGCAATAATTGCATGATGACCCCTTTGATGTTTGAAAAAGTTATATTTATATATACAGGTCAAAATAAAATTTAATTTAATTAATTTATATAACTATTATTTTTTTTAATATTTGTAATCACTCATTTTTGTCCGGGTTTTAGTATTTTAGTATTGTTGTAATAATATTATTAATCTAAAAAAACTAAAAAAAAAGAAAAAAATAAAAAAAATAATAATAAAAAAGGGGAGGGGAGTGGAGCACAAAGCTCCACGTCTCCCTCCTCAACCCTAAAATAGGAGGCAGCGGCATGAAGCAAAAATTAAAATTGAAATTGGCAGCAAGCCAATTTGAATCGGCATAAGGGCTGACCGAATAAGGGAGCTTAGGCTCCCGGTTAGCCCAGGATCAGGGTAGTGTCCTCGGTTCGATCGGGGTCCTATTTTAGGTCCGATCTAGTTAATTTTTTTGGAGAGGTCGTGGTAGATCTGGTGGGGTCCAGTCGGGGTTCGTCGTTCGAACTCCTAGTTAGGTATATTTTTTTTCCTTTTTATTTATGTTGTAATTTTTATATTTTAATGAAGTAGTAGTTAACTTAAAATTGTGTTTTTAATTTGTATGTTTATCTATGTTTTAGATTAGTATATTTTAAATTTATATTTTATATTAATATTTTATTTGTGTTAGATTTGTTTTATTTGTGTTAAATTAATAGTTATGTATGTATGTTTTTAGATTAGTATTTTATTTATGATATGTTTTTATTTATAAGTTAGATTAATATTTATGTATGTATGTCTTTAGATTAGTATTTTATTTATGTTAGATTTATTTTTATTTATATGTTAGATTAATATTTATGTATATGTTTTAGATTAGTGTTTTATTTATGTTAGATTAGTATTTTATTATATTAGTATTTATTATGTTAGTATTTGTTTATATTTTTATCGCATTATATTTACTTATATTTGTCATGTTTTTTAAGTTTGCATAACAGACATATATTTTGTCAATGCGGTGCCCTTTTATTCTAGCATAAACGGGGCCAGTATCAGGCGTAGTGATAGTGGTTGGACGTTTACTCTCGAATAACGGGGCCTTTAAAATCTACTCGTATTTATAACCAAATTTTAATTTAATCGTCACTTTAATCCGGAAAGTTTAATATTAATAAAGCGGTAATTATAAAAGTACCAATTTTGGGCGGTGTGGGGGTGCTAATCCTTCCCCATCCGTAACCGACTCCCGAACCCAAAGTTTTCAAAATCTCTGGTTTTCTACGGTGTCCGGTCCACCTTGAGTGGCCGGTGGCGACTCCATTTTTAAATAAAATGCGGGTTTTATAAAATCCCACGCGGAAGAAAATATTTTCCAAAAAAAAAAACACTTCCTTTTTTTAGCGAGAAAAAAAACATCGCTACAGATGGCGACTCCGCTGAGGATATTTTTGTTTTTTTCATAAACAAATGAGAGTCGAGCTTTTTCAAATAATTATCGTTGTATTAATATCAAAAATTCCGGATTAAAGTGACTATTAAACTAACATTCGGTTATAATTGCGCGTTTGTTTTAACGCATTTAAAATATGACATATAAACCCGTTTTTTAAGTGGGGGGAAATGCTAATGCTTTCGTGGAGATATCGTTCTCCCGTGTAGGCCTAGCAAGTACCTTCGGGGCTCGAGTACCTTATGCTTTCGTAAGGATATCGTTCCTTCGTGCAGGCATAAGCGAATGGGTCCTTCTGAGTTGAACCCGGTTGAAAGGAGCCTATAATGGGTGATGACCGGGGGCCTTGCTACTCTTAGTAGAGGACAACGAGGACAATTCGGGTACCTCTTAGCACCAAAACTGTATATAGTGAGCCGTAGGAGCCAACCCTTTAGAGCCATGTAAAACTCTGCCCGATTAGTGGTCACCTTATTTAGGCTCTGGTGCCTTGTTTCTTGTTTATGTATAGTTTTTATTACTTTATTTCTGTTATATTAATCATTTTATTTGGTACTAACTCATTTTATTTTATTCTCATCGCACTGAGTTCACCTGCATCATTGCACAACATCATCACAATCTTAATTTTGCATTGCATCGATTTAGGACACATTTTGCATGCATTCATTTTTAGAATAATAAAACTAATCCTCGGGTTGCGTCATTAAATACAACAAAGATGGTCGATCTAGCACCTTACAAAAGTTTGGTCATGGGGCATGTCCAAAAGCACCCCCACATCTTTTACAAATAGTGTGCCTCTAACAAGGTCCCAGTCCGGGGGCATTCTTTGCCAAGGTCCAGCCTTCATTGCCGAGTCAAATTCTTGCATCTTTGACCACAGTCTGCAAAATTGCACCCAATCAAAAAATAATAAGCTACCATGAACCAACACAATTTATAAACCCAACCTAGGGGGCAACAAAATCCACACTCAAAGTGTCAAATTCAAGAACAGTTTCAGACGATGGCATAGGGATGAATAAAATGTTGGGGCATGCACCCAGATGACTGATCGAACCCAAGTTGAGGTTGGGGCACCGTCACATACAAAAAACCAAGATCCTGACGGGACCAGTGAGGAGTCGGGCATCCCTTTGAGGGCAAAAAAATCATATCACATTCATGCATTCATCTTGCATACGTCATACATTTAGATTAAGTGCATACACCAAAATCACCATGCATTTAAGATAGACACATGCATTTAGGCATAAAAATCATGTATGCATTTTTGCTTACAAACAGGTTCAAAAAGAGACCGAACATCCTCAACCGTGGGGGCAACAACCTGACGGCCAACCTTAGTCTTAGAGGAGGCCAAACACAAAGAGGATGCTGAAACATCAATAAAAGGTAACAGTGAAAATTTTGTGAACATTTACTGATTAATGTTTTTTTCATCGTAGGTCATACCTCTCCGCCAGTAGAGCAACATAAGTAGACTTTTCCAGATCTTGCCTTCTTCATTGTTGATAGGCCAACAATTTTCAGATTCTGTTTTACCGCTGATGGTGCAACAATATAGACATCCTGAAGATCTCGTTTCTCCGTTGATGGTGCAACAGATCCGAACCTTTCCCCAAACAGATCAAATTTGTATTCAAGTCTTGTTTCTCTGCTGACGGTGCAACCATACCTAATTTTCCTCAAGTCTTATTTCTTTGTATAGTTCAAGAAAAAAGAAAAATTACCAAAAATAGAGTTGAAAAAAAATCAGAAAAAATTAGAAAAAATCAAAAAATCAAAAGTCGAAAAAATCAAAAAATGAAAAAAGAAAAAATGAATGAAATGAAAATCAAAAGAAAATTTATCAACTTTCATCGCCCGATCTAGTTCCTCCGCTGATGGAGTGGCCAGGTCCAAGCTCCCGTCGTCCTCTGATCTTGCTCTCCGCTGATGGAGTTGCTAGGTCCAAGCTCTCGTCGTCCTCTGACCCTGCTCTCCGCTGATGGTGTAGCCGGTTCTAGGTCGTCATTGTCCAATCCAGTCCTCCGTTGATGGAGTGATCAGGTTCAAGCTCTCGTCGCCCTCAGATCCCGCTCTCCGCTGATGGTGTAGCCGGTTCCAAGTCGTCATTGTCCAATCCAGTCCTCCGCTGATAGTGACCGAGTCCAAGCTCCCGTCGTCCTCTGATCCTGCTCTCCGCTGATGGTGTAGCCGGTTCTAGGTCGTCATTGTCCAATCCAGTCCTCCGATCCTCCGCCGATGGAGTGACCAAGCTCGATCAGGTCAAGCTCCGTCGTCCTTGTCCAATCCAGTCCCGATCCTCGCTCTCCCTGATGGTGTAGCCGGTTCCAGGTCATCATTATCCGATCCATTCCTCCGCTGATGGAGTGGCTAGGTCCAGTTGCGGCTGTCCTACTTATCCGCTGATGGTGTAGTAGGGTTCCAGTTAATATTTCTTTTTCTCCGTTGATAGATCCAACTTTACTGATTTTCAAGTTTTCTTTATTAATGTTGCAGCTAGAAAACAAATCAAAAAAAAGAAAAAAGAAGAAAAAATCAAAGAAAAATAGAAAAAAAAAGAAAAAGAAAAGATAAATAGAAAAAAGAAAAAGAAAAAGAAAAGAAAAGAAAAGAAAAAAGAAAAAAAAATAAAAAAATGAAAAATAAGCTTTCAACCAAATTCTGATCATGCCTCTTCGTCAGAGTCGTAGCTTGATCACAAAAAAGAACAACTATCCGATCCTGCCTCTTCGTCGGTGTCGTAGCTGGATCAAATCTTTAGACCTTGCCTCTTCGTCGGTGTTGTAGCTTGGTCAAATCTAACTTTCGGTTCTACCTCTTCGTTGGTGTTGTAGCTGAACCTAATTCACTAACTTTCGGTCTTGCCTCTTCGTCGGTGTTGTAGCTAGACCAAATTCACTAACTCTTGATCATGCCTCTTCGTCGGTGTTGTAGCTGGATCAACATTACTAACTTTAGACCATGCATCTTCGTCGGTGTTGTAGCTTGGTCAAAATTCACCAACTTTCAAGTTTTAAGAAAAAAAAGAGAAAAAAAAGAAAAAGAGAAAAAAGAAAAAGAAAAAAAATATGAAAACAGAGAAAAAGGAAACAAAAAAAAAAGAGAGAGAAAAAAAAAGAGAAAATTGTCAGTTTTCTGATCTTGCCTCTTCGTCAGAGTTGTAGCTGGATCAGACATCAGAACTTTCACCTATCGGTCTTGCCTCCTCGTCAGTGTTGCAGCTGGATCGAATTTTGTAGACCATGTCTCTTCGTCGGTGTTGCAGCTGGGTCGAACTCTCTTTAAGTATTAGTTTATTACCAATAATGTAGCAAGAAGAACTCGGTTTGGCTTCCCCAACAAACAACCCCCATTTTGAAGGCTTTGCTTCCCGAGAGTGACAAGGTGGATCAACCAAAACAAGAAAGAAGACATGCGCTGAAGAGAATGAAGATCTACCGAAGAAAGAAGACACGCGTCAAAAGGAGAGAAGTTTAGCCAGATAAAACAAAAATGAGTGCTTTTGATCTTTGCTTTGTTCTCGTTTCACAAGAACAAGCAAAGAGGGGCAACTGTAATCACTCATTTTTGTACGGATTTTTAGTATTTTTAGTATTATTGTAATAATATATATAAATAATAATAATAATAATAAAATTAATAAAAAAAGCAAAAAAAAACAAAAAAAAGGAATTTAATAATAAAAAAAAGGGGAGGGGAGTGGAGCACAAGGCTCCACGTCACCCTCCTCCCCTCTATAAATAGGGAGGCAATTGAGGGAATTGAATGGCAATTGGCAGCAAGCCAATTTGAATCGGCATAAGGGCTGGCCGAATAAGGGAGCTTAGGCTCCCGGCTAGCCCAGGATCGGGGCAGCGTCCTCGGTCCTAGTCGGTTCGATCGGGGTCCTATTTTAGGTCCGATCTAGTTAATATTTTTGGAGAGGTCGTGGTAGATCTCGGTGGGATCCAGTCAGGGTTCGTCGTTCGAACTCCTAGTTAGGTATATTTTCTTTCCTTTTTATTTATGTTGTAACTTTTATATTTTAATGAAGTAGTAGTTAACTTAAAATTGTGTTTTTAATTTGTATGTTTATCTATGTTTTAGATTAGTATGTTTTAAATTTATGTTTTATATTAATATTTTATTTGTGGTAGATTTGTTTTATTTATGTGTTAAATTAATAGTTATGTATGTATGTTTTTATATTAGTATTTTATTTATGATATGTTTTTATTTATAAGTTAGATTAATATTTATGTATGTATGTCTTTAGATTAGTATTTTATTTATGTTAGATATGTTTTTATTTAGTTAGATTAATATTTATGTATGTATGTTTTAGATTAGTATTTTATTTATGTTAGATTTATTTTTATTTATATGTTAGATTAATATTTATGTATATGTTTTAGATTAGTGTTTTATTTATGTTAGATTAGTATTTTATTATATTAGTATTTATTATGTTAGTATTTGTTTATATTTTTATCGCATTATATTTACTTATATTTGTCATGTTTTTTAAGTTTGCATAACAGACATATATTTTGTCAATGCGGTGCCCTTTTATTCTAGCATAAACGGGGCCAGTATCAGGCGTAGTGATAGTGGTTGGACGTTTACTCTCGAATAACGGGGCCTTTAAAATCTACTCGCATTTATAACCAAATTTTAATTTAATCGTCACTTTAATCCGGAAAGTTTAATATTAATAAAGCGGTAATTATAAAAGTACCAATTTTGGGCGGTGTGGGGGTGCTAATCATTCCCCATCCATAACCGACTCAACTCTCGAACCCAAAGTTTTCAAAATCTCTAGTTTTCAAAATTGGAAATTCCACCTATTAAACTAACATTCGATTATAATTGTGCGTTTCATTTTAACGCATTTTTAATAAAATATAAACGGGTTTTATAAAATCGATACTTTCGTGAAAATATTTTTCTTGATTTCACATGCATCATGGCACAACATCATCACAATCTTAATTTTGCATTGCATCGATTTAGGACACATTTTGCATGCATTCATTTTCAGAATAATAAAACTAATCCTCGGGTTGCCCCATTAAATACAACGAAGATGGTCGATCTAGCACCTTACAAAGCCTCTTACAAAAAGTTTGGTCTTGGGGCATTTCCAAAAGCACCCCACATCTTTTACAAATAGTGTGCCTCTAACAAGGTCCCAAATCAGGGGCATTCTTTGCCAAGGTCCAGCCTTCATTGCGAAAGTCAAACTCTTGCATCTTTGACCACAATCTGCAAAATTGCACCCAATCAAAAATAATAAGCTACCATGAACCAACACAATTTATAAACCCAACCTAGGGGGCAATGTAATCCACACTCAAAGTGTCAAATTCAAGAACGATTTGAGACGATGGCATAGGGATGAATAAAATGTTGGGGCATGCACCCGGATGACTGTCGAACCCAAGTTGAGGTTGGGCACACGTCACATACAAAAAACCAAGATCCCGACGGGACGGTGAAGAGTTGGGCATCCCTTTGAGGGCAAAAAAATCATATCACGTTCATGCATTCATCTTGTATACGTCATACATTTAGATTAAGTGCATACACCAAAATCACCATGCATTTAAGATAGACACGTGCATTTAGGCATAAAAATCATGTATGCATTTTTGCTTACAAACAAAGTTCAAAAAGATACCGAACATCCTCAAATTAGTAGCAACAACAACACGACACCAACCTTAGTCTTAGAGGAGGCCAAACACAAAGAGGATGCTGAAACATCAATAAAAGGTAACAATGACAAATTTTGTGAACATTTACTGATTAATGTTTTATTCATTTTTAGGTCATATCTCTCCGCTTGATGAAGCGTGAAGTAGACTTTTCGGATCTTGCCTTCGCCATTGTTGATAGGCCAACAATTTTCAGATTCTGTTTTACCGCTGATGGTGCAACAATATAGACATCCTGAAGATCTCGTTTCTCCGTTGATGGTGCAACAGATCCGAACCTTTCCCCAAACAGATCAAATTTGTATTCAAGTCTTGTTTCTCTGCTGACGGTGCAACCAGACCTAATTTTCCTCAAGTCTTACTTCTTTGTATAGTTCAAGAAAAAAGAAAAATTACCAAAAAATATATAGTTGAAAAAAAATCAGAAAAAAATTAGAAAGTCGAAAAAAATCAAAAAATGAAAAATGAAAAAATGAAGAAAAAATGAATGAAATGAAAATCAAAATGAATTTATCAACTTTCATCGCCCAAACCAGTCCTCCGCTGATGGAGTGGCCGGGTCCAAGCTCCCGTCGTCTTCTGATCCTGCCCTTCGCTGATGGTGTAGCCGGTTTTAGGTTGTCATTATCAAATCCAACCCTCCGCTGATGGAGTGGTTGGGTCCAAGCTCTTGTTGTCCTCAGATCCTGCTCTCCGCTGATGGTGTAGTCGGTTTCAGGTCGTCATTGTCCAATCCAGTCCTCCGCTGATAGAGTGACCGGGTCCAAGCTCCCGTCGTCCTCTGATTCTGCTCTCCGCTGATGGTGTAGCTGGTTCCAGGTCGTTATTGTCCAATCCAGTCCTCCTCTGATGGAGTGACCGGGCCCAAGCTCCCGTCGTCCTCTGATCCTGCTCTCCGCTGATGGTGTAGCCGGTTTCAGGTCGTCATTGTCCAATCCAGTCCTCCGCTGATGGAGTGACCGGGTCCAAGCTCCCGTCGTCCTCTGATCCTGCTCTCCGCTGATGGTGTAGCCGGTTCTAAGTCGTTATTGTCCAATCCAGTCCTCCGCTGATGGAGTGACCGGGCCTAAGCTCCTGTCGTCCTCTGATCCTGATCTTCGCTGATGGTGTAGCCGGTTACAGGTCGTAATTGTCCAATCCAGTCATCCGCTGATGGAGTGACCGGGTCCCAGCTCCCGTCGTCCTCTGGTCCTGTTCTCCGCTGATGGTGTAGCCGGTTCCAGGTCATCATTATCCGATCCAGTCCTCCGCTGATAGAGTGACTAGGTCCCAGTTGCGGCTGTCATACTTATCCGCTGATGGTGTAGTAGGGTTCCAGTTAATATTTCTGTTTCTCCGTTGATAGATCCAACTTTACTGATTTTCAAGTTTTCTTTATTAATGTTGTAGCTAGAAAACAAATCAAAAAAAGAAAAAAGAAGAAAAAATCAAAGAAAAATAGAAAAAAATAGAAAAAAAAAGAAAAAGAGAAGAAAAAAGAAAAAAAGAAGGAAAAAAAGAAGGAAAAAAAAAAGAAAAGAAAAGAAGGAAAAAAATCAAAAAAATGAGCTTTCAACCAAATTCTGATCATGCCTCTTCGTCAGAGTCGTAGCTTGATCACAAAAAAACAACTATCCGATCATGCCTCTTCGTCGGTGTCGTAGCTGGATCAAATCTTCAGACATTGTCTCTTCGTCGGTGTTGTAGCTGAACCAAATTAACTAACTTCTGGTCTTGCCTCTTCGTCGGTGTTGTAGCTAGACCAAATTCACTAACTCTTGATCCTGCCTCTTCGTCGGTGTTGTAGCTGGATCAACATTACTAACTTTAGACCATGCCTCTTCGTCGGTGTTGTAGCTTGGTCAAAATTCACCAACTTTCAAGTTTTATCATTGTTCTAAAAAAAGAGAAAAAAATGAAAAAAGAAAAAAGAAACAAAAAAGAGAAAAAAAAAAGAAATAATATGAAAAAAGCAGAGAAAAAGGAAACAAAAAAAAGAGAGAGAGAGAAAAAAGAGAAAAATTGTCAGTTTTCTGATCTTGCCTCTTCGTCAGAGTTGTAGCTGGATCAGACATCAGAACTTTTACCTATCGGTCTTGCCTCCTCGTCAGTGTTGTAGCTGGATCGAACTTTGTAGACCCTGCCTCTTAAATTCGGTGTTGCAATTGGGTCGAACTCTCTTTAGGTATTAGCTTATTACCAATAATGTAGCAAGTAGAACTCGGTTTGGCTTCCCCAACAAACAACCCCCATTTTGAAGGCTTTGTTTCCCGAGAGTGACAAGGTGGATCAACCAAAACAAGAAAGAAGACATGCGCTGAAGAGAATGAAGATCTACCGAAGAAAGAAGACACGCGTCAAAAGGAGAGAAGTTTAGCCAAATAAGACAAAAATGAGTGCTTTTGATCTTTGTTTTGTTCTCGTTTCACAAGAACAAGCAAAAAGGGGCAACTGTAATCACTCATTTTTGTCTGGGTTTTAGTATTTTTAGTATTGTTGTAATAATATTATTAATCTAAAAAAAAGTAAAAAGTAAAAAAAAATAATAATAATAATAAAAAAAGGGGGAGGGGAGTGGAGCACAAAGCTCCACGTCACCCTCCTCAACCCTATAAATAGGCGGCAGCGGCATGAAGCAAAAATTAAAATTGAAATTGGCAGCAAGCCAATTTGAATCGGCATAATAAATTGGCGAATAAGGGAGCTTAGGCTCCCGCTAGCCCAGATCGGGTAGTGTCCTCGGTCCTAGTCGGTTCGATCGGGGTCCTATTTTTGGTCCGATCTAGTTAATATTTTTGGAGAGGTCGTGGTAGATCTGTGGGGTCGGTCGGGGTTAAATCGTTGAACTCCTAGTTAGGTATATTTTTTTCCTTTTTATTTATGTTGTAATTTTTATATTTTAATGAAGTAGTAGTTAACTTAAAATTGTGTTTTTAATTTGTATGTTTATCTATGTTTTAGATTAGTATGTTTTAAATTTATGTTTTATATTAATATTTTATTTGTGGTAGATTTGTTTTATTTGTGTTAAATTAATAGTTATGTATGTATGTTTTAGATTAGTATTTTATTTATGATATGTTTTTATTTATAAGTTAGATTAATATTTATGTATGTATGTCTTTAGATTAGTATTTTATTTATGTTAGATTTATTTTTATTTATATGTTAGATTAATATTTATGTATATGTTTTAGATTAGTATTTTATTTATGTTAGATTAGTATTTTATTATATTAGTATTTATTATGTTAGTATTTGTTTATATTTTTATCGCATTATATTTACTTATATTTGTCATGTTTTTTAAGTTTGCATAACGGACATATATTTTGTCAATGCGGTGCCCTTTTATTCGAGCGTAAACGGGGCCAGTATCAGGCGTAGTGATAGTGGTTGGACGTTTACTCTCGAATAACGGGGCCTTTAAAATCTACTCGCATTTATAACCGAATTTTAATTTAATCGTCACTTTAATCCGGAAAGTTTAATATCAATAAAGATGTAATTATAAAAGTACCAATTTTGGGCGGTGTGGGGGTGCTAATCCTTCCCCATCCGTAACCGACTCCTGAACCCAAAGTTTTCAAAATCTCTGGTTTTCTACGGTGTCCGGTCCACCTTGAGTGGCCGGTGGCGACTCCAATTTTTAACAAAATGCGGGTTTTATAAAATCCCACGCGGAAGAAAATATTTCCCAAACAAAAATAAAAACAAACTTTCATTTTTAGCGAAAAAGAAACATCGCTACAATATTATAGAGTGATTACAATAAAATATTTGTTCTTTATTTTTAACTCTTTGAAAACGCACTTACTCTGTAGATAAATTGTTCAAATTTGAGTATTTTAAAATAACAAAAATCCCTTTTCCACTAGATCGGGTTCTTATATAATTATTCTTAAGTTTCAATATCTTGAACCAACAAGTAGTCGGAAGAAGAGAGTAGATTTTTTCTTTAAGCATTGGATCTGAGTTCGAATTTTGGTGTGTTCATTGTTGGGAAGGTTTTATCTGAATATCACCTCCGATTCGAACATTACTACTCTCTAACTATAAGAGTCTAGGGATGAGCACATGTCAGGTTTTTGGTTGACCAAAATCTGAACCGACTCGACTTGACCTAAAATTTATACACCTAAATCCGACCCTGACCTGACCTATAAAAAATTAATTTTAGAGATTTAATTGTAAAAATAATTTTAGAGATATTGTAAATAAAAATTTTAATTTTAAGGACCTAATTATAAAAAAATATAAAGAATGGTATTATTATAAATATTTTTAAAAATATAGGGGAAATTACACTATTAGTCTCGGGTCAGATCAGATTTTTTCACCCTAAATCTGACCCAGCCTCACCCTTAAGAAAAACATGATCTGAACTTGAATTTTTAATAAAAAATCTGACCCGATTAGACTGAGTCAGGTTAGGTAAAATGTTCATCCATAAGACAAATGAAAACATTCATGATTTATGAGATACACTAATTGGCCTAATGACTTAAGATACTTATATTATCCCAATTTTTTATAAATTCAAATACCGGTATAAAAATATAATACCTTTTTATTTGATAAAAATATTCATGATCTACAGAAAAATAATATAATATTTGGAAGTTTTTTATTTGACGGAAACCAAAAGCAAAAAAGGGACGACGGTGTGGGTAGGTGGCACGTTCACATGCCCATGCAAATGCGCTTGTAAAACTTAATTAAATCTCCAATGCCGACGCTAGCCAGCTGCTGCTGGATGTGCACGCGGGATTTGCTAGATCTGGTTGGTCCATCTGCGTGGGACATTCATCTTTGGTGTAATGTATTATTATGTGTCCAATTTTATATACAATACTATATTAGTTGATGAGCAATTTAAGATAAAGGTTGTTGTGATGGTATTTAGTGGTACATTCTTTTTGATTTAAACGGAGAATTGTACTAAATGATTAGCGTAAGTAAAATTGAGGAAAAGCCAAAGGTATGTGGCATTGTTTTGGGGAGAGTGTTCATTCGCGGAGGGTTTTTTATAGGTCCCTTCTTGAGGTATTTAAGGAGGGTGATTAATAATCTTTATCGACAAGTCGAGTATATATCTGATGGAGTGAGGCTTATTGACTTATTAGCTTGATGTGTATGTATGTATGTCAGACAATAAACTTGACTGGCGAGGTTATTTGATTTAACCTTGATTTTAGCAAGATGACTGGCATCTGTAAGATACAATGAAGTAGGTTTCGGATGAACACTAGAGGCTTCTTAAGGAAGATTTCGGAGGGTCTTTGTGCGAAATACTTGGAGGCGAAAAGCCTTTGGGACGAAAAATGTCTTTTAAAACGTTAGAGGACCTTTGCTATGGAGGAGTGAGTGTCCATGGATGTATGGGTATAATAATATTATATTAATATACGTAAATATTAGGGGTGTCATTGTTGGGTATTCAGTTTTCGAGTATCCGGTTCATCCGGGTACCTCATTTACCGGCCTGTGTCCCGGCCTGCTATATTCGGGTACCTGCTACTCGGGTACTCGAGTAATCGAGTAACGAGTACCCGGTTCATAATATTTTTTATTTTTTAATTTAAAAATTTTAAAAATCAAATATTAAACACATAAAATTTAAAAGTGTATAATACATAATTCAAATAAAAAAACTAGTGATTTGAAGTTAGTTTTAACTTTGAAGGGTGAAATATTTAGATATATATTAAAGTTTATCACCAAAAGAATATATTAAAAAGATTAATCTCGATCGTGATTTTTTTCTTCAAATATAACACTGACAAATCAATACAAATATTTTTAAAACTTAAAAGTATATAATACAAACATAGAAAGAATTTAGGGATTTGAATTTAGTTTTGGAGTAAAAATATTAAAAAAACTTAAATAAATATATAATTTAAAATATAAAAAATATTTATTAAAATTGTCGGGTCGGGTTGGGTACCCGATAAGGAGAATATTTCGACCCAAGCCCGACCCGTGTACCCGAAAAAATTATTGGGTCGGATACCTAGCCTGATAAAAAATAAAAATATTGAAAATACCCGTCTATTTTATACCGGGTCATCGAGTAATCGGGCCCGGTCGGATAATTTTGAACGCCCCTAGTAAATATATATAGAATATTAACTTATCAAAATGTATTAATATAAATCCTGAATATATAAAAACAAATTACAGACAATGAAATTTTATTTATACTACCAACGCTAACAGTCGTATTTTATTATCGTGCAACGAAGCGCACCGGACAGGGAAACTCTGATATTTCGATGGGATCAACATAAATTTATTTATGCTACCAAAGCTAAATTTCAATAACAAAATGGAAAAAGAAATCTAGAGATTGAGAAATATAAGGGAGTGATTTTCTTTAAAAAAAACTTTATATCTACTTAAGTTTCTCTATTTTAGTGAATTCTTCACTTCGATCATTTTATTATTAATTTTTTATTAATTAAGTAGATAAATAGTATATTTTTAAAATAAATATCGAGATTCAAGCTCATATTAGATTAAATAACATAAATATCCTTAATTAAGTACAATTTCCTTTTTATTAATATCATTCATGTAAAAAATTCAAACAAAATAGTACCAACGACAAGTGGAATTGAGATTTATAATAAGGGGTGAATGGACATTTATAGGTAATGGGTAAAGATTGTTTTATTATTTTAGTTTTTTAATATAAACACTTTTCTGTTTATAAAACATGAAAAGAGTTATGTAAAAAAATACGTGATAATGATTCAAAAAATAGAGAAAACATATTAAATTTGAAAAATAATTGAAATAAATAACGGCTGATATTTATTGAGGAACAATAAAAGAACAAAACAGTTTTTCGATAAGCAAACAAATCATGTCGCTCGGGTAAAGTAAAAGCTTGAGAAATTGAGAGTAAAGATAGAAAAGCACCCCAATTGAGTAGAATGGCCACCAACTTCCTAAGGTGAGTCAAGAGT
Organism: Hibiscus mutabilis; assembly: GCA_019671005.1. Lineage (NCBI taxonomy): Eukaryota > Viridiplantae > Streptophyta > Magnoliopsida > Malvales > Malvaceae > Hibiscus > Hibiscus mutabilis. The sequence goes on from CM033716.1 coordinate 75,461,874, forward strand.
TTTTCGATCCGCTGCCACAAGAACCATCACCGAGGGTGACGCTTCTTCAACCCAGAAGCGGTCTAGAATTGATTCCACTCCCTCCCTCACGAGCTAGGGCATGGGCCGCATGGTTCGCATTCCTAGCCGTGTGACGAAAACGACAACAAGCAAAGTGATCTTGAAGTGCTTTGGCGGTGGCGATAATTGGGCTGATAACAGAGCAGTCCGGTGTAGACGCTGCAAGCTTGTTAATTACCGCGCAAGCATCACCCTCTAGAACTACAGACTGCAGACCCAGATCAATAGCAAAAGAAAGACCATGCACGGCAACGAAAGCCTTTGCCTCAAACGCTGATTGCACCCTATAAATAGATCTGTGACATGCTCCCAGCAGGTAACCTGACTCATCCCTTACAACTATTCCGAAGATGAAAGTATGTTGAATAGAACAATAGGTAGCATCAAAATTAATTTTGGCCATCGTTTTAGGTGAGAAAACCTATGATACAGAGGAGCCAGGACGTGGGGGACTATTTAGCCTGCTTAGATTGAGAATTTCCAAAAAATAGCTTCTCACAAAGAAAAAATAAATATATAAAACAATAATTGAAGTGTTGTGAATAAAGTAAAGATTAATAATAAAATAGATAAATAAGAACAAAATGAGAGATAAAAATAGACACTTGTATTATATTCTCAAAGTAGGGTTCGTGTACAATGCTTCTCAAACTTTATATTTATAGGCATAGGATGAAAACCTTAAATAATGGAGTACATTAAAGTCTCATTTAATATATGGATATCCACCATAAATAAAGATATTCATAACATGAAGGTATATGGTGTGAGTATTTGATATAAGAGCGGTAAAGACTTTGTCATTGACATTTGCAAAATTTTTTTTTTATTCTCACAAATTTGTGTTGTATTTATATTACTCAAATATATTCTTGAAGTAAAACATATTCACATATATATTTTAAATAGTTATTTTTCTTTTAAATAGACGAGTTTAATGTATATGCTTCAGATATCATTTAATCTTTATAATTATTAGATTATATTAAAAAAGATAATTTCACAAATAAAAAAAATTATATATACATACTTCAAATATTATTAGTGATACAATATTAAAAAATATTAGTTTTCATAATGTAATATATATATATCAAATATTGATAATAAATAAAACATTCAAACAAGTAGCGAATATAATTATGTCCTTATATGTTATTTTACTTATTCAAATAAGCAAACAACCATTTATTGATTGGACCGACATTACTTAGGGTTTTCACTCAAACTTTCTCTCTACCCGCCAGTTCCTTTTATTACTTTCGTTTGATTTTGCCGCGATGACATTGGTCTTAGTGCTGGTTGCCGATCGTCAGTGATCATCTTTCTCTTTGCGTTTTCATTGGTTACTTATTTTATTCAGTTTTTATCCTAGTTTCGTCTTAATTTTTAATAAAAAATCTTTTATTCGACTTCTTTCTTTTCGCATATTTTACGCATGTTCGTTTGTTTTTGTGGCACGCTTTTGTCCACTTTTGTGGCACATCTCCTCTGCAGTATGGCACATTGTTCGCCTACCTCTATGGTAGATTTGCGATCGTTTAGAGATTCTCGCGTCGCTCGTATCCTGGTTTGCGATTGTCGATGGTCTTTCAAATGTTAGATCGCTTTTTTTGTGGTTGTTTACCGATATATTCAGATCTATTTTTGTGACGTAGCCTGTAAGTTACTTTGGTTCGGTCACCACACCTTCATCATCCCAAAAACGTCTAGATGGATAGAGATAAATGAGTACTATTGACGGTTACTAGATTACTATGGATGATGGGCGTCAAATTGTAAAGAAGGCTTCAACTATCATTGAACTTTAGGTTTTCTTTTTCCTTGTATTCGCTGTTTAGGTCTTGGTGGACATAGTCTCTCAATTCATTTTTTTGTGTGGTTGCATTGTTACGGTTGTACATTCTTTTATTTCAATAAAATTTAGTATCGTTTCAATATTCAAAAAATAAGCAAACAACCATTAAATATCAATTATTTTTACTAAACACTTATATACAATCGGTTAATGTAATAAATAAATCAACTCAATTGATGAAATCTACTATCATATATAAGTTGATGTAATTTACTATCAATTATCTATTAGCAGTAAAAAATGACCATATTCTTATCGATTAGATAGCAAATAGTTTGAAGAAAGAAAAACAATAATATGATTTTGATGACAATAAATAATCCGATTCATATTGTTTAATTAATAAGATTTTAATAGACATGCAATGACTTAATCTAAGAATGAGTCTCTCAATTTTTTTTAAATTTTTTTATTAAATAAAGAGATATTTAGATAAAATGGTGAAGTTCAAATTTATATAAAATAGGTTTAATGGTTCAACAAGCCCATAAACTTTTGCAGAAAAATTAATTAAGCTCCTAATTTTTTTTTTGCACTCAAATAAGCCTTTAAACTCAAGAAAAAACTCAATTTGGCTCTTTAACCAATGTTGACCATTAATTTTAACGTTTTTTTGTTTTTTAAATATATAAAAACAGAAAAAATAAAAAAAATTAGAAAATTCTAAAAATTATTTTAAAATATAAAACAAAATATTTTTAAAATTTTGAAATTTATTTAAAAATAATAAATAATAATTTTTCAAAAGATTAAAATATTTTAAAAAATTAAAAAATTAAATATGATTATTATAAAATTATAAAAAATATTTTGAAAAAATATTTTTTGTATAATCAAAATATTTTGAATTTTAAACTATATTTTAAAAATATGCAAAAAAATATTTTTTTCAAACTATTTTTTATAATTATACAATAATAATATTTAATATTTTTTATTTTGTAATTTTTAAATTTTTTTAATCTTTGGAAAATATTATTTATTATTTTAAAATAAATTTTGAAATTTTAAAATATTTGTTTATATTTTAAAATAATTTTTAGAATTTTCCATTTTTTCTATTTTTTTCATGAAGTGTGTTAGTTCCGTTTCAACACAGATTATTTGGAATGGGGAGGTGACAGATAGCTTTATTCCATCGCGAGGAATCCGACAGGGGGACTCTCTTTCCCCGTATCTCTTTGTGCTATGTATGGAGCGACTATCACATCTATTAAGAGGGTTGTTGGTACTGGCCCGTGGAAACCGGTTAGATTGGTACAAAATGGTATCAGACTCTCTCACTTATTTTTTGCAAACGACTTGGTCTTATTTGCGGAGGCTACTATTGGTTAGTTGCAAACTGTGAAAGATATCCTATCAATTTTTTGTGCTTGATCTGGCCGGGTGAGTGTTTCAAAGACGCAAGTCTATTTCTCCAAGAATTGTGCTTTGGAAAGGAAGCAGTTGATAGCGAGGAGTTTTGGTTTTGAGATTGTGAGTAACCTTGGGGTGTATTTAGGAGTCTCTCTTACACAAGCGTGTCACCCAAGCTACTTATCAGTTCTTACTTGAACGAAATGAACGCACGTTATCAGGTTGGGCGGCAAATACTTTATCCCTAGTGGGTAGGATTACGCTTGTGAAGGTTGTCTTGCAAGCGATCCCTACCTATGTGATGCAAACAACATGGCTCCCGAAAGGGATATGTGATGTGATGGAGAGATTAATTAGGCATTTTGTGTGGGAGGCAATTGGTACTAGGTCGGCTATTGCTCTTGTTAAGTATGAGGATGTTCAATTACCACCTGGTATGGGCAGCTTGGGCTTCAAGGATTTGTCTCGGCATAATAATGCTTTGTTGATGAAAATTAGATTTCAATTAGTGACCTCTGCTGATAAACTTTGGGTTCGGATTCTTAAGGAGAAGTATAAATGGAAGGGGATTATACCTAGTGAGATAAAATGACCTATTTCATCTCGGTTTTGGCAAGGCTTAAACAAGTTATGGGAGGACATCCGTATGAGTGTGTGTTGGCAAATTCGGGTTGGTTGGAAAATAGACTTTTGGTGGGATCTATGGCTCGATGAGACTGTTCCTTTGGTGAATTATTACTTACTGTCCTCGACGCCAGCTCATGTTCCTGATGTTGCATTTTGTTTGTTGTCTAGAGATTGAGACTGACCTCGATTGCACACCTTGCTCCCGTGAGATTTCTTATTGCGTCTGGCGTACGTACTACCACCTCGGGCGGTGTTTGGCCAAGACCGGCATGCGTGGAGATGGACTGAGCATCATAGCTTCACCACGTTGTTTGCTTATAACTACATCGCACAACCAATGGTGACTAATGGTAATGGTATGTGGCAAGCTATATGACAGTTAAATTTGCCGCAACGAGGGCGGACCTTTTATGTGGTTATGTTTTTATGGTAAGGTGCTTACAAATGTGGAGTGACGTCATAGGCATATTACCATGGATGATCGTTGTTCAATTTGTTTGAGTGGCGAGGAGACCTTAAATCATGTCTTAAGGAACTATTCTCGTGCTAAATCGGTGTTGATGCAATTTGTGAGGCCTGACTTGCAATTGGACTTTTTCTCGGGTGATGTTGTGTCATGGCTTTGTACAAATACAAAAGGTAGTGGCTCGTCTTATGCGACATATACAACTTGGAGTGGTTTATTTGCCATTACTTGTTGGGTGCTATGAAAATGTCGTCGTGGTTTTGTGTTTAATGAAGGGCGTGATGATTTTGGCGACATTATAGGATATATTCGTAGGTTGTGAAATGATTCGTGTGATACACAAAACCAGGGTGTGCGTGGCAGTCAACCGCGGACTATGGGGAGTGCACAAGGTGGTGCTGGGACATTGCAAGTTGCTGTGGCATCGCCAGTTGCCGTGACATAGCCAGTTGTCGTGGCATCGTCAATTGTCGTGGCATCGAGACGAAGTACTAGTGATCGTATGTCGTTATGGAATGCACCAGTTGCGGGATGGATTAGGGCCAATGCAGATGGAGCAGTTGGTGGTCCGGATCATAGAGCTGCGGTGGGAGAAGTGCTTCAGGATGAGGGTGGTGTTTGGCTCTTTAGATTTGCGAGGAGTCTAGGTATTTGCTCGGTCTTTATCGCAGAATTATGGGCAGCGCACAATATTCTTAACCATGTTTGGCGGCTCGATTATCATCGTATCGAGTTGGAGGTGGATAGTCTGGGTGTTGTTTAGATTCTCAAAGGTGATTCGCTAATGTTACCTGGGGATGCTCTTGTTAGTAGACTACATGAGTTCCTCAACCGAGACTGGGAGGTGCGAATTTTGCATAATCGCCGAGCTGGAAATGGTGTGGCCGATGGTTTGGCTCGTCTAGCACGGGATAGGGACCTTGGTGAGATGGTTTATGTGCAACCACCGCCTGGAATAATTTCGTTGCTTCACGCGGATTGTAGTGCCTCTTAATATCTTGTGTTATTGTTTGGTTTGTTACAAACGTTGTACTTTGGTGAAGTAATTACTTGTCTCCTTTGTAAGTATCACTATGAGTACTCTTTTCCTCTATTTAGGTTTAAGAAAGTTTTTAATAAGGCTTGTAGTGATACTTCTTTTCACATAAAAAAAACTCGTTAAAGTTAACGTTCAACATTGGTCAAATGACCAAATTGATCTTTTTCTTGAATTTAATGGCTTAATTGAGTGTAAAATAATTTAAAGATTTAATTAATTTTTTACAAAAATTTAAAGATTTGTTGAACCCTTAAACCTATAAAATAAAATAAATATTTTAAACTACCTGACCAATTAGTAAATTTGATTTTAATTTTAATTTTAATTTTAATTTTAATTTTAATATTAATAGACGTCAACATGCAACGGCCGCTCAGTTGGTTTCGGCTCCGAACCACGGCTTGGTTTTCACGCGTTAAGGACTGTTTTTTGGTCCCCACTTCTCACCACTTTACGCGGTTTTGCTTTCTTTCTCAATTTTTGTATCTACCGTTATTTTGTTTCTTATGTCATATTTGTATTTTATATTTCATAAACCAACAATTTCATTTGATATATTTGTTCAAAAACATATATACTCCATTTAAAGTATTTATATTTATCAATATATATAACACCATGCAACTTCACACTAACCCTCACTAGAAAATAGAAATTTAGTTAAAAGGATGCATGTGCAGCATGTCCAATTATTTTGGTCACGTCTTCAACTTTTTGCCCAACTCTTTAACTTCAAATAAAGGGAAAAAAGGAAGTGCCCATGTGTGAGGCACGTCACATGGTATTCCAAATTTAGCTAACCCAAAGCTTAAGCCAAATAAGGACAAAGTTAAGATCGAATATTGGGAGGGACAAATGTCCATTAAATTTTTTAAATTTGAAAGTTGAAAATGACAAAAACTTTATTTAACTATCATTTAAATTAAAAAAGACCTAAAATATTATTATACCAAAAGATTTTCATACCCCGTCCCCGGAAGCGAGACATTTATTCAAGAAAAAAAAAGTGAAACCCCAACAAAAAGATGTAAGGTTTCAACAAATTGCCCAAAATGTTAATTCTATTAATTATATTGACATTAAATAAATAATTATTTTAAAATAAATAAATAAATATATTCAGATTCCTATTACCTTTTGAACAACAGTTTAACTCCCCCATTTCAGCTCCTCAATAAGTACCCCCGCCATCTTCCCGCTTTCCATACTCCACATAATCAACACACCAACATTTCTCTCTCCCTCTCTTTTCCCTTTTAAAGAAAACAAAGCAACAATGGCTACTGTTACTCCGTCTTCTTCCTTGAGTGTGCTCTGCTTTGCTTCATTGTTGTCCTTTTTCGCTGTGGTGAATGCAAGAATCCCTGGAGTTTATAACGGTGGAGCTTGGGAAAGTGCCCATGCTACTTTTTATGGCGGCAGTGATGCCTCTGGGACAATGGGTATTTGTTTCTAGCCCTTTAACCGAGGCTATCCATTTTGCGTTCTGCATTTTTCCATTAAAATGTGAGTGAAAATCTTGGTTATTTTTTGTTTCTTCCTTTTGTTTCAGGCGGTGCATGTGGGTATGGGAATCTATACAGCCAAGGCTACGGCGTAAACACAGCGGCTTTAAGCACGGCGCTTTTCAACAATGGCCTTAGTTGCGGTGCTTGCTTTGAGATAAAGTGCGCGAACGACCCCAGATGGTGTCACTCCGGCAGCCCTTCCATTTTCATTACCGCCACTAACTTTTGCCCTCCGAACTATGCTCTCCCGAGCGACAATGGCGGCTGGTGTAACCCTCCACGCCCTCATTTTGACCTTGCCATGCCTATGTTCCTCAAAATCGCCGAGTACCGTGCCGGAATTGTTCCGGTCTCTTTCCGTAGGTGAGTCGGCAAAAATAAAATCCCTCCACTTTTTACTTGATACTTTTCTTAGGAACCAAGCAGGTATTTTTAATTGTTGATATTTTTTGTTCTTTATAGAGTGCCGTGCCGGAAGCAAGGGGGAATAAGATTCACCATTAACGGTTTCCGTTACTTCAACTTGGTTGTGGTCACCAACGTGGCGGGTGCAGGGGATATCGTGAAAGTGAGCATCAAAGGAACCAAAACTGGTTGGCTGAGCATGAGCCGTAACTGGGGTCAGAACTGGCAATCAGACGCCGTTTTGGTGGGTCAGGCACTCTCGTTTAGAGTAACGGGCAGTGACAAGCGAACCTCCACTTCCTTAAACGCGGCACCAGCTAATTGGCAGTTCGGCCAAACCTTCACCGGAAAGAATTTCCGTGTTTGAAACTCACAGTAGCTCCCCTCTCTAAAGTAATCTTTACTATATCTTTAATTTACCCTTTTTTTACCTTTGTTTCCCGCTCTTCTAATTTCCTTTATTTTCCCGGGAAATTTTGTAGTACTGGGTGAGTCATGAGTGAGTAAAAGTAAAAGTTAAAAGCAGGGCTTTTGCCTTTTGGTGATAATTAGGAAAGTGAGTATAGTGAATTGTGTGTAGTAACTTTAGTTTTTTTCACAGTAATCCTGGGTCAGTGTTTTGGTTGTTATTGAGCTGATGCTAATAGTAAAAATTCCGGCGGGGTTGAAGCGGCTGCAAATCAAAGAAAAAAATGTAGCCCGCTCTCCGCAGCCCTTGGGACTCGTATGTAATAATTTTCATTTTTACTACTCTTATTGCCGTTCTTTCTTCCATGTTATCTTGTTTCATTTAGCTTTCTCATTTTTCATTAAAGATTTAATCATAAAGCAATATTTAATACGGTAATGTTAAGTGACCTGTCATAATTATGTGGTTTTGGAATGTGTTCGACTGCGTTTATTGACGGTACATCGAATATTAATTTTATAAATTTATTTAAAAATGTGGGGAACTAGTGAATCGAATGAATCTCAACTAGACATAAACTGCAAAGTAGGGCTTTCCATAAATCACACATGTCGGTTGATGGTGCAGAAGACCATGTGCTGCTAGTCTGGCACTCTCAGCTGCTGCCGCCGTTGTTGTCTATTCAGCTTTCTTTTTATGTTTTCGGCTGCTGCCGTTGCCTTTTTCACTTTGTTTGTTAATAAACTTAATTAAAAGTACAATAAAAGTATCTAAATACAACGAAAATCTGAAACACACTAGTACCGACATGTACGAGTGCAAGAGGAAAAACGATCCCTTTGCTGGTACAATATTGACTACTTTGATACAGTCTTTATTAACTAGTAAATAAGAATATAATAAATAATTTTGTTAAGGGTTTCTCGACTTTTTCAGGAAATTTTTTGAAGTATCGTCTTTTAAGAAGTTTAAAAAGAGAAAAAAAAAATTATTCCGAGGAGGCTAGAAATCCCTTAACAAGTTTAAAAAGGGAAAAAAAGAGAGTAATTCGCATGCTATATTTTTTATATACTTGCAAGGTCAAATGGTGTTATACATATATTCGATAGATCCACCTACATTAAAATTTAATTGAAGTAATTTTACATATATCAATAATTCTTTGTATGGTTAATGTTTTAAGAATTAAATTGTCCTATAATTTAATATTTCTACCACTTTGATCAACAAGATTATTCTTGTCATATATTTAAAATAATAAGTTTTTAATTCAATATTTTTAATTTTACTCAAAATTTGACAAACATAACTTATATAAATAAAATATAAAGTATAAAGATCGAATTATTAAAATATAACTCGAACAAAATGTTATGCATGTATGTAAAACTAGTTTAAATTTAATGTAAACCCAAGTGTATCTTTCCTCCCCTCTTTATAGTATGATAATAGAGCTATTTCTTTTCCTTTTTTTGACACAAATAGAGCTATTTCTTTGAATATTGTATATTTGGTGAGACTAGAGAAACATGGGCTATAATGGAGAGTATGGTTGTAAACAAACTAAACGTTCAACGAATCATTTGTGAAATGTTCGACGAGAAGTTTGTTTATGTCTGTTTATTTGTTAAATGAACGAATATGAATAAGATTTTTCGTTCGTTTAATTAAATAAACGAATGAGAACAAATGACTCGTTCGTTCATTTACATTCGTGAATATTCGGTAATATGTTCATTTATGTTTGTTCGTTTGAATTTATTCACATATTTATTATTTTTATAATAAAAGTATTATATTTTAAAAAAATATTCATATATGCTCGTTTGTCTATGTTCTTTTAAATTTATTCACCTATGTCATTTTATCTTCGCTCGTTTGTGTTTGTTTACGTTCGTTTATCATTTTAACGAACGAACTTGAACGAACACGAACACGCAACATTACTTAACAAACGAACACGAACAAGAAATTATGTTCGTTTATTTATTCATGTTTGTTAATTTGTTCGATTAAAATTAAACAAACGAACATAAACATACTCTCGTTTGTGTTCGTTCGATTCGTTTAGAGGCCTAATGGAGAGAAGAATATATGGGCTCATCACCTTAAACACGGACCATAATATACGTGGCATCATTCGGGCCAGGCCTTGTGTAATTTAGTTTGTAAAGGGATGTCAAAAACGTCAATTCATAATCGCAAAAAAGAAAAGGGAACGACTTCCCGATCCCCAAATCAGAACAGAAACTGAAGCAGAGTAATCCATTCATTTCCAAGCAACAAGTTTTAGGGTTTTGAATTTGACTGCCTTGACAATGGCGGCGATTTACAGTCTTTACATAATCAACAAATCGGGAGGCTTGATCTTCTATAAGGTATCATTTTTTTCATATATTTTCTGTTTGTTTCTCGAGAATATTTGGTAATTTTTTCCTTTTTTAAAGGATTATGGATCAAAGGGAAAACATGGATACGAATGATAGCTTGAGAGTGGCTAGTTTATGGCATTCGATGCACGCGATCTCGCAGCAGCTATCGCCTACCACTGGTTGTACGGGAATTGAGTTACTTGAAGCTGATACATTTGATCTCAATTGTTTTCAATCCCTAACTGGTATTTTTTTTTTTTTAATATCAATTTTATTATCTTTATGAATGGGGAAATTTTGAAGTGCCGATGTAGAATTAGAAGAGACTAATCTGAAGATCTGATTTTCCCACTGAAAGTTGTAGACTGGAATTGTTCAGCCATTGTTTCAATGTTCCAAGTTTCAATAAAGGAAATTGTCTTTTTTCACCCCCACCCCCTACAATACGGATATTGGTAGTTTATATCATGTAAGATGATGAATAGAAAATGAAATTTGTTGAAAATTTACTTATACATAAATATAGAAAGCTTGGCTAATATGTATTGAACGCAGTTGGCAATGTTTGCTTTCTTCTTTCTTGAAGCTTGAAACCATAGTACTAGCAACTGTTGCCTTTGAAATACTTTGTAATTTAATGCTCGTCGGGCAATTATGTTTGCTTTAATTTGAAGATGGGGTGTTAACTTTGAAATATCTGTCGACTGATTGTGCCATTAGTGACAGATTAAGTCTTAACAATTGGAAGGGAGAAACCTGTTATGTCTGATTGTGCCATTAGTGATAAGTTCAGCCCTTGAGAATGTATTATTGGAAAATTGACAAGCTTGAAATGTCTCGTGACAATTTATGCTGGATGATTTTCTTGTTCTTGCATTTGACCTGGGATGGCATTTTGCAAACATGGGTGTTTTGGGAGGTAGTCTCACTTGTATGTTTTCTGAAACCATGATTTTTGTTGATAACCAAACATTATGTTCCCTACATAGTTGATTTTGTGAATATGTATTATGATGTACAGGGACAAAGTTGTTTGTGGTTTGTGAACCTGGGACACAGAACATGGAGGCTCTCTTGAAAGTTGTCTACGAGCTCTACACAGATTATGTTTTGAAGAATCCCTTCTATGAGATGGAGATGCCTATACGATGCGAACTGTTTGACATCAACCTGACGCAGGCAATACAAAAGGATCGTGTTGCACTTTTGGGACGATGAGCTGGTCTTGAACCTTTATCTCAACAAAATTTCATCACCATCTCTTATTTTCATTCGCACACTCTCAATGGAAGATTGCTGTCAAGTTTGTATCAGCTTTTTTCATCAAACTCCCATGTTTAGCTCATTATTACTGTGTCATGTACAACATATGATGATATGGGGAGTTGTTTTTTTTCCCGAATGAACAGTTCTAAAATTAATGAAAATTCCTGTTATATGTATGTTCCTCAATCATTTGTTTATTATTGTTTTCAATCTACAGCAGGGCACATCTTATAAATATGTTCATAGTGAATTTTTATTATCGTTTTATTGGAGGAGAAAACAGAGATGTTTTCTTATGCTCCGTGGATTCGAATAAGAGTTTAAAAAGAAAAATAATGTTGTAGTAAATAGTTTCGAAAAGTTATGCATCTCAAAATATAGTATGGACTATAACAAACTGAAGATTCTTCCACTGTTTTAGATGAGCTTAGTTACACTGGCATACAAAGACCCATATGCTTAACTCAATATCATTTTCATACAAATTTAAACATGTATCCTTCACCTTCTCTCAATCATGATGGTATTATACATAGCAAAATCCAGATCATATTCGCGCATTGTATTAAATCTGAGCTTGATGAATTTCAGGAGCTAGGTTTAAAAAGATTAACCGGAAAGAACTGCACACAACCGTGTTCCTGTTTCCTACCTAAATCCCAGAAATAATTCATATGGATGTTCAAATCAGGAAGAAAATTGCAGCTGCAAACGAAAGGTTTTCATCTAAACATGTAGCGGTGAAGCAGAAGGCTTTGGATAAGTGGTTAGTTTACCATTGGAATGGTTGTGAGCATTCCCGTGGCGTTTCTGATTTCTTTTCGGCATCTCACCTGGCTCCCGAAGCTTCACGAGTGCTGTTACCACTTCATCCATGCTTGGCCTGCACTTGGGTTCTACGGCTAAGCACTGGAGTGCAAGGTTAGCAACCTCTTGCGCCCGGTTCAGTGAATACTGGCCTTGGAGACGGGTGTCTATTACACGGAATATCCTCCGTTTGCTGGTCAGGTAAGGTTTCGCCCAATCCACCAAACTCTGCTCTCCAGATGGCCTGTTATTGTCTATAGCTTTTCGTCCGGATAACATTTCTAGTAGAACAACTCCGAAGCTGTATATGTCACTCTTGGCAGTCAAATGACCTTTCCAATAGAAAAAATTCAAATTGATATCAATACTCACAGTTTATCAACTTCATTTCACATGGTCCAACAAAAAGAGCTAATTGCAATGAGAAGTGGGTGCATTACCTGTGGCTAGATACTCTGGAGCAGCATATCCATAGGTTCCCATGACCCTAGTGGAAACATGGCTTCTGTCACCAGTTGGTCCATCCCTAGCTAACCCAAAATCGGAAAGTTTCGCACTGTAATTCTGAAAATATTTAATGAAACAGCGGCATATAGCACATAAGCGAACCGAAGTCACCATGCCACAGAAATGTAAAGGGAAGCATTGACAGAGTTACATACTGAATCAAGCAAGATATTAGCAGTTTTGAAGTCGCGATATATGACTTGTGTTTTGGCGTTGTGAAGGAAAGCAAGTCCTTTGGCAGCACCAAGAGCAACCTTCATCCGGATACCCCAAGATAGTGGCGGAACATGCGATCCCCCTGTTTCGAGATTAAATTAGGCAGTGGATAGAGACACATGCTTTCACTACATATGAACTGAATGAATGTTTCAGCAATGTCAAGGAAACTCACTCCTAAATAAATGATTCTCCATGCTACCCCGAACCATGAACTCATATACCAGAAGCCGGTGCTCATCCTCTAAGCAGTAACCGATCAACTTTACAAGATTAGGGTGATGCAGTTGTCCAAGATAGTTGATTTCAGCCTATAAAATGCATTTATCAGTTATCACATCATAATTTCACCAAATTTACGATTATTACAATTATGTGGACTATTTAACAGATTAAATTGGTTTCTTGTTCGAATGAAAACATGGTAAGCCGGATCGACGATGTAACCAGCCATTTTAGAGAGTTAAAAGAAACAGGATAAAACACTAACCAGCCATTCCTTGTGACCCTGAAATCCTTCTTGGTTGAGCCTTTTAGCAGCAATTATTATGCCAGTACCAGGCTTGGTAGGTTTGAGTGAATGTTCATCGATCCATCCTTTGAAGACAGAACCAAACCCACCTTCTCCTAGTACACTGTCTGGTCTGAAGTTTCTGGTGGCTGTCCGGAGCTCACTGAAAGTGAAGTTCTTTAAATTTGAAGACTGCAAAATCTCACCTTCACTCCGGGGAGTTTGTGGAATAGAAGCTAAAGACTCCTTGCCACTTGAACAACTTAAATTGTTTCCATTTCCGCTGGCACTCCTCGAATTCACTGCTGTAACACAATAGCTTGTGATTATCAAATTTTGATTTTAACAATAGAAACAAAGGCATGCAAGTTCATCTTAAACCAACAAAACAAAAAGACAAAAGCTTTAAGCAAAATAAGAAACCAAACATCATTGAACTCACCTGAACTAGGACTGACAGACTTGATGCGATGGCTCAAGCAAGCTCCCATCAAACCAGAATAAAAACCAGATCTTTCTTTCTTCCAAAATCCCCCCTTTTTTTCCTATGTCTTCTCTTACAAAGACCAATCTTCCCAAAATAAAACACACCAACCAGAAAACAAAAAAGAGGAAAAAGAAAACCGATAAAGATTATCTTTTTCGAGCAGACATTTTTTTGGTTCAGTCTTTCAGTGTGTTTGGAACGATGATGATGATGATTGATGATGGTGAGAACAGACCACCAAAACCAAGGCACAAAGGTGTTACTCCACTATTGGATTTCGCTTGCTTATTTTCCATCCTACCCTTATAAGTAGCCCTTTTTAGACCTCAGCCAACCAAAGTTGACTCGTTCTTCAGCTTCTTTTGTCTGTTTTCCTCAAGAAAATCACCAGGTGACCAAGCCAATATAATATTCTAAACTAACCAACTTTTTAAATGATTTCTTACTTTTTTTACACTTTTCATTAGCCCATAAGCCAAGAACACTTAAAAAAAACTAGTAAAAACTTGCATGAAGTTACAATAAAAATCAAACCTGGTTTGTTGTATTCATAAGCCATTGGATGCCATTGATTAAGCTTTTGCTCAATGGTAAAATTCAAGTCAACCCTTTTCACAACTTCTCCTTAAGAATCTTTGATTTTACTGAAGTGTTGAGAGTGTATTGAGAAAGGCGACTTACATTCTTAAAGAGAAGACACAAATTTAAACTTTAAAAATAATATTATTAAAAAAAATAACTTTATATTTCGAACATAAACAATAAAATATAAGTCGAACATATTAAAAAAAACATTTGTCTTCGGCGTTGGATTTACGTTGAAAAACTGTTGCTTTTCCCAATGTGACTGATTCCATGTTTGTGAGAAATGATTTGTGATTTGTTTGCATATACGCCATGACTCTTCTTTCACCGTTGGCTTTGTCATCATTGTTTTTTAGTCAATTGCTTTTACTATCCCGTCGTCTGTTAAGGCTAAAATACAATGATTCAGTCATCATATTGCGTATTTTTCTAAATCTAGTCATTCCTGTTTGTAGATTCTTACATGAATTAATTTTTAGAAAGATACATAACATTATTTATCGTTAAATTATTCTTTTTTTTTGTTTTAATCATTAAACTATTATTTTAATAAAATCATTATCAATGTTAATTTTTTGTTTTATTTTAATTATTAATGTTATTTTTTTCTGTTTTGGTTACCAATATATTGCTTTTCCTTTGTTTTGGTCACCAAATTATTGATTTTTCTATGAGTTTTTAACGACGGGTGACAAAAAATAAAAATAGTTTAGTGACCAATGATATTATTTATCATATATATATATACATATATTCAATACACTGACGGTAGAAATTAAAAGTTTCTACAAGCGCCTTAGTTTTAGGGTTTATGGCCTTAGTTTAGAGTGTAGGTTTAGGAGTTTAGGCGTAGGCTTTTAGAATTTAGGGATAATGGTTAAAATTTAAGGTTTAGATATTAGAATTTAGTTTTTAAGGTAATATGGCGAGGATTTATGTTTTAACCAATAAAACCCTAAATTATAACCATAAACCCTGAATTTTAATCGATATCCCTAAATTCTAAACCCCTACACCTAAACACTTAAACTCTACACCCTAAACTAAACCCCTAAACCATAAAACTAAGGCACTTGTAAAAACTTTAATTTTTCACCGCCAATATATCAAATAATTATCCATATATATAGTCAACTTGTCAAATTCATAATTAATAAATATTCTGGATGCATGCAACTAAATGAAAATCATCTATTTCTCCAAAAATGTATCATTGCACCTAACAGTTAACATTACTTTCAAATTCGTTTTATAATTTATATTGTGGCCGTCCATCTAATGATAACTCTAAAATTAATTAATTGACTATTAATTAATATATTTCAAGTAGACATGATTATTAGGTTTTTTTCTCTGCCCAACCTTGCCCAATCTTACCCCGCTTTTTCATTTGATTTCTTGGTCGGTGACGGGCAACCAATTTTAGTACTGGTTGTCGATTACCAAAGTTCATTATTTTTTTTGTTTTTTATATTTTAATAAGAATCTCTTTCCTTGTGGCACGTATTCTCTATGTCTTTATGGCACATTTTTCTTTATTTTTGTGGTTCGTTTCATCTGTCGTGTTGGCATGATTTCAGTATTCTTTAGCCATCGTTTGGTGCTCGTATAGAGATCTTCACGGCACTAGTTTCTGATTTTGATTCTATTGGTGGTCATAGAAAAGTAGATCCCCACTCGGTTGGTGGTTGTTTGCCAATATAATCAGACCTGGGTAACGGAGCAATCTGCCTGATAGTTTGGTTCGCTCACCACTCTCTTTTCACCCCGTAAAGCATCTCCTTTGAATAGAGACAATGAGATTCAGGAAGACTTCTGAATTTTTTTGGTATGCTAATTTCTATGGAAGTATTTACTTTTCTTTGCACCTTTGGGTTTTGCATGAGATTCTAGTAGACTATTTCTATTATTCTCCTTTCTAGATGTGTTGTATTGGAGATACCTTTCATAGTTATTAATAAAATCAAATTGTCATTGTCAAAAAAATAGACATGATTATTTAAATTATAAAAAATACGTGATAAATAAATACATTAAAATGAATTGTTGATATATAAAATGTTATATAAACATGACAAAAATTATCCGTCCCTTTTTGGTATCTTTTTTATGACACACTAAAAAAATTAAATTCTAAGTCATAACCCTAAAAAAATATATCATACCCCTAATTCTATAAACTCTAACATTAACCCTAAGCAATAATATTAAACCCTAAACCTATTTTTTTAATATGAAATATAGGAAAAAGCACCGAAAATAGACAAAAGATTTCTATTCTATATCGATCGAATATGATTATACCGGAAAGGGCACCTAATTTTTTCAAGTCGACGATGGGCCTAAAATGGTTTACACAAACTATGTTGTTTGATTAAACCTTAAAACTTAAATTAATATATTTTACTAAGCTATTCAAGCATCGAAAAATAATAAAGTTTTCATTTCATTTATTCTGATTGTGATATATTTTCATTGTTTGAAATATGTTAAACAATATTAAAATATTTTTCAACTATCATTTGATCTAATCGTATAAGATATTAGATTTTTTAAATAAAGTTAGATTCAAATTCTGACATTGTAAATAGAACAAACAAAATTAAAAGGGTCACAAAAATAGATTTTTGTAATACTCGATTCGACTTAATTGACCAATTTATCATATACATATGATTATATAAAAGAATAATATTAAATATTTTAAAATGGTCTTAATATAATTTCCCTAAAAAAATAAACATAAATAATATATAAATATAACTACAAGCATTATAAAAACTTAACTTCTAGCTATCAAAATTTAGGTTTTTTTAATGTACGAGTACTTATATACCATTAATAACTCGTTTTAAATATTATGAAGAATGTTGGGGACTTTCTCAAGTCCATTTCACCGAAATATCATCTTTAATTTTTTATTTATCATTTTGACATTCATGCAAAATTATTTTCCTGCATAAAATCTTACAGTAAATTCGTCGGGTGAACATAGTGAGTTTTATTTTTGTTAAATTTTTAACGTGAGTAACGAAACCTTTAAGCGCTAGAAGAAAACAATTTTTAACGAAACTCGTCATGTAAGTCAGACGAGTTCTATTAAAAAATTAAAAATAATAAAACTCGTCATGTCAGCCTGACAAGTTCACTGTAAGAATAATAGATTAAAAAATAATTTTTCATATGTTAGGAAAATAATTTTTTAATGGTAATATTTTGGTGATAACGCCCCTTTTCGAAGTTAAGACATATGATATATGAACATGAGTTGTTTCTGAAATGTTGACAATAGATATTTTATTTTTTAAAGTCAAATATATATTTTATTCTTTTTATCACTTCATAAAAAAATAGAAAATTATTTAAAAAATGAATATTATTTTAATTCAAATCATGATTCAAGTTATTTTAAAAACCACATTAAATGAATTCATGTTTTTTTATTGTCAAACCAAATTAAATTAAGTTTAAAATTCGAAATAATCAATTCGGATCAAAATCTAAAAATCATACATATATTTTTCAACCGTGGAATGTAGCAATAAAGGGAGACGTGTGAATTGGGAATAGGTTTGTCAAAGTCTTTGGCAAAAGGGACGGTTCCCTTTCACCGAAACAGGTTGGTTATTTTCTTGGATGATACATTTAGTAGGCTCAACATTCGATTGAGTTGATTCGAATAAATTTTTTTGAGTTAGTAGAGTTGACAAGTTTTATTTTATAACTTAAACTTTATTTAAATTATTTCGAGTCGAGCTTATGAAATTTAAGTCAAGTCAAGTTGTTCAATTTTTTGTTTAAATTTAATTGTAAACATTTATAGTGTTATGATACTAATTGGTTTCAATTTAAACGATTTTCTATAACCATTAATTACTAAAAATCTTGAGTTATATAAATTTCTATTTTACAACTTAAATTTTGTTTGAATTTTTTGAGTCGATTTTATGAAATCATAAGTCAAGTCAAGACGATTAAAGATTTTTTATGAAATCTTGAGTTAGTTTGTTATGGTGGGCTAAAAGCCTATAATGAAAAAAAAAAATTGAAGGCTGAAGTTATGGCAGGTGTTGATGGTGATATTGAAAATTGTGATCAATTGTCCGCTACTTTGATGATAAGGACTAAAATGAAAATAATATAAATTGGAGGGGAAAATAGTAGTGACCAATTCAAGCATTAGAAAAATAAAAATCACATCATTTTTGTACAAGAAGCGACACACACGTTTACATGTTGTGGACATATGTTAACATAAACACAAATAAAGTCGGACGAACAATGACGACGTGAATATCCGAACCTTAATCTCCATCGCTTAATAAAGAAAAAGCATAAAGCAAAAAAATACTCAAAACGTTTGACTGAATAGTTATTTTGATTTTTATTTTTTAGAGCAATTTAACCCTCAATATTTTATTTTGGGTCAAAATAACCTTTCTGCGGATGAAAACTATCAATCAGCTGACAATAAATGACTTGAAATAACTTAATAAACATATATGGCAGTGCATGCTAACATGATAGTATCATATAAACAAATGTGTTGACTTGAAAAACATTACACCAGTCAAAAATTAATTTTATAAAATTTTGTAAAATATAAAATAATTTTTTCCGCCGACTTATCATTCTGTCAAGTCATTTCAAACTATTTATCATTATTTTTCTAACAATTTTCATATTTAGAGGGACTGTTTTGACTCAAAATAAAACATTGAAAATTAAATTACTTTAAAAAATAAAAATTAAAATAACTATTCAATCAAGGTGAGTATTTTTTTATTTTATGCCTAAGAAAAAATACAAAGTTTAGATTTAAACAGTCATAAAAGTCTATACTCGATAAAAACATAATGAGTACCGACCTTTACAAGTGTTCAAATGTGGTCTTTATATTTTGTCCTATTGAAGGACTGAAACTAAGGCCCTCTGCCCACGTCATTTGCTCTGCTATGTTTGTGTTCGTGTTCCTTCGTAAAACGCTCGTATTCTAGTTTTTGGGATAATTTTTTTTTTGATTTTTAGGAAAGAAATCTTCTGCTCAAACTTGTATATACTATTATTTCCCCTTTATTGTGATTTTGATTGTTTTTATTTTTATTTTTATCACCAAAATCACTTACAGTTGATTACGACTTAGAAAAGTCTAAAAGAAAATACCTTAAAAAAAACAATATCGATATGACCGTTAGATTGAGTATAATAAAATTTGAGCCGCTGGATTAAAAAAGTACAAAAAAAGGGTAAAGAGGGTAAAAAGTTAACCAGTTAACCTTATAAAAAAAGGGAGAAAAAAGGGAAAAATCAAAAGTCATGTATTTTACGAACCCACATTTTTCTTTCATCCATCTTTTTCAACCCCAATTTCTTTGAGTTTGAATTGAAATATAGTAATATCTGATGTAAGATTCTTCCTCTTCACATATCAAGCTTCAAAATAAGATCTATGTCTCCATATATGAGAGAGGTCATGCTTGGGTTATGCTTTAAGTGAGGTTTCGAAGGAATTTGAGAAAATGTTTTGTCTTCATCCTTCCATTAACCTTTATGTATTTCTATGATAATTGTTAAATAATGAACGAATAAAGAGAGTCTTCCAAAAGCATAGGCAAAGAGCAAGCTTAAAGAGGGGATAAAGGAACCACATTTTGGGTGTTTTGTACAAGGTAAAGCACTTTCATTACTAGTATGATGCATACGAGTCATAAAACATAAGTCTTGTAGGTTAAATGTGTACTAAAGCATGTCATGTTGGATTTTGTGAATCAATATTTTTAAAATGAGATTGACGTTAGGAATGCTTGCTAATGATGTTAAATGACGCATGAACGTTGGTGGCTTTAGGTATAGTCTTAGGGATTCCGTGAGAAGGATAGAGTTAGATTGAGGAGCATTTTTTGAGCTTAAAATGACATTTCCTGCATTTTGGTATCGATATTATTATTGCAGTATCAATACCATTTGAACGAATATATAAATTTAGGTAAAAGTATTATGTAGTATTTGTATTATTCTTTACGGTATCTGTATTGTTCTTACATATTACATAAAAGTTTCACTTTTTTAAAAACCATATACTTATATATTGTTATCATCTTTGTATATATTTACATATGAAATTTAATATAATAATACATATATATTTTGCCTTATAACACTATATTTACATACATTTTATTTTTCAAGATCTTTTTCTTTTTAATAATATATATATGTATATAATTTTTAAACTTATTGTTTTTGTTATAAAATTTATTGAGAATTGAGATTGAATTGTTGCAAACATATTTATTTATTTTTTACAGGTTGACTTATTCGATTTCTTTAACAATGTCCTTTTGTTAGATTTAAGGAAGTTTGTGGCTATTTTATTTCTCAATTCAACCCTTTGTTTGATGAGGTTGCCGCTCTCTCTTGGAACTTTTTAACTTTCAAGCTTCTTCCCCCGACTTTGATCCACCATCAGCATTAGATACTTGATAGATTTGTTTCTCTTGTTTTTCATGATTTGTATCTATGTCTTTGGTTGTCATTATGAATTTATGGATGACACTTTGGATGCTTTTTTTGTTGCATTGATGTTTTTAATTTTGTAGTTTCATTTTGAATGATTTAGATCTATTTGGATATTCTACATTATGCAAATATTTTAGATTATGACATTGATCTTATGTAACTATAAATATTTTGGATTACCCTTGACTTTTACTTATTTGTGCTTATCATCTTATTTGTCTATTGTCTTTCGATACTATTAATCGTACAAAATTTTTAGTGCTTAGAACAATTATTTCAAAGGGTTTAGAATAATTTTCCTTTCAAAGACTTCCACAAAACTTTAGTCAACGAAAATAAGTTTAAAACAAATTTTCAAGTAATTTTTAATTAAAACCTACAAATTTTCTATATGATATCGAAATTGCTCTTGTGCTGTCGACTATATACTATGGAAATATATATCTAAATTATAGAGTAGTACCGGTATACATACAAGAGTGCCAATACACATGATATGAATTTATGTAGGTAGTGAACTAAAATGGTACAGATGCTACACAATAATACTGGTACAATTAACATAACTACTAGTACCACAAGAACAGTACCGATTCTGGAATCAAACATACAACAAATTAGTATCGATTTTGGACAAAATAGTATCGATTTTGGACAAAATAGTATCGATTTTGAACAATAATTTTGAATTTGGTGATCCCAGGTAAGAATTTGTGTTATCAAATTTTTACTACCATTTTGGTAAGAATTTATGTATATTCTATAGGAATTTGTTAGATACCCAAATTCTTATGAGTTTCATAAGAACTAAGGTTATCTTGTAAGAGTTTAGGTTATAACACAATTTCTTACTATAAGTTTCACTGGTTTTAGATTTGGTGATATGGGTTAAGAATTTGTGTTATTACATTTTTTCTTGCCGATTCTGTAATAAATTATGTAAGTGTCGTAAAAATTTGTGTAGGCCCCCTATTTCTTATGAGTTTGGTAATAAATAGAGTTATTTTTTAAGATTTTATGTTATAACACAATTTCCTACCAAAAGTTAAATTGATTTTAGATTTGATGATACGGGGTAAGAATTTGTGTTATTACCATTTTTATTATCGTTTCTCTAACAATTTATGTAGGTTTCGTAAAAATTTGTGTAGGTACCCTATTTCTTATGAGTTTGGTAAGATATAAAGTTACCCTTTAAGATTTTATGTTATAACACAATTTCTTACCAAAAGTTTCGATGGTTTTAGATTAGGTCACATGGGGTAAGAATTTGTGTTATTACCTTTTTCTTACTGGTTCTATAAAAGTTTATCTAGGTTTCATAATTATTTGTGCAGGTGTCATATTTCCTATGAGTTTGGTAACATATAGAGTTATCATTTACGAGTTTATGTCATAACACAATATCCTCCCATAAGTTGGCCTGGTTTTAGATTTGGTGATATGGGGTAGGAATTTTTGTTATTACCATTTTTCTTACCGGGACTATAAAAGTTTATGTAGGTTTGGTAAATATTTGTGTAGGTACTTTATTTCTTATGAGTTTGGTAACATATAAATTTACCATTTAAGATTTTATGTTATAACACAATTTCTTACCAAAAGTTCTGTTGGTTTTAGATTAGGTCATATGGGGTAAGAATTTGTGTTATTACTCTCTCTTACCGGTACTATAAAAGTTTATGTAGGTTTGGTAAATATTTGTGTAGGTACCCTATTTCCTATGAGTTTGATAAGATATAAAGTTATCATTTCAGATTTTATGTTATAACATAATTTCTTACCATAAGTTTCGCTCGTTTTAGATTTGGTTATATGGGGTAAGAATTTGTATTATTATCTTTTTTCTTACCAGTTATGTAATACTTTATGTAGGTCCGGTAACAATTTATGTAGGTATCATGTTTCTTATGATTTTGGTAAAATATAGAGTCATCCTTTAAGACTTTATGCTATAACACAATTTCCTACCATAAGTTTTGTTGGTTTGGTTATATGGGGTAAGAATTTTTGTTATAAGCTTTTTTCTTATAACTTCTATAAACATTTATGTAGGTTTCGTACAACTTTGTGTATGTACCCTATTTATTATAAGTTTGGTAACATATAGAGTTATCATTTAAAAGTTTATGTCATAACAAAATTTCCTACCATAAGTTCGGCTGTTTTAGATTGGGTGATATGGGGTAAGAATCTGTGTTATTACTGTTTTTCTTACCCGTTCTATAAACATTTATGTTTCGTACAAATTTGTGTAGGTACCCTATTTCTTATGAGTTTGGTAACATATAGAGTTATCCTTTAAGAGTTTATGTCATAACACAATTTCCTACCATAAGTTCGGCTGGTTTTAGATTAGGTGATATGTGGTAAGAATTTGTGTTATTACCGTTTTTTACTCGTTCTATAAACATTTATGTACGTTTTGTACAAATTTATATAAGTACCCTATTTATTATGAGTTTGGTAACATATAAAGTTATCCTTTAAGAGTTTATTTCATAACACAATTTCTTACCATAAGTTCGGCTGGTTTTAGATTAAGTGATATGGGGTAAGAATTTGTGTTATTACCATTTTTCTTACTCGTTCTATAAACATTTATGTATGTTTTGTACAAATTTGTGTAGTGTTGGAGTATGCCCAAAGACCAATTATGAGATAGTTATAAAAGACATACTTATTTTATCTTGTTTATTAATAAGAAGCCATTATTATTATTTCAGACTTATTCTGTGTATCTATAAATAAACTGAATTATAATAAAGTCCTTATAATAATATAGTTATTATTGTGGACTTGGACAACAATAATATATTAAGATTAATATGTAGTTGATTGATGACAATGTGTTGCCATTGACATGAAGATGTCAAAATCAATACATAAGTATGTGTTAGGGAACGACATACTGGACTGACCCGCTATGAGCATGTTTCTTGGATTATTATGTGACAGTCACAACATTGTTCATGGTGATAACTACATGTATGATCTTCAGACTTGAGATCAACATTATTTCAACATCGTGAGTGGCATATTTTGATACGGTCAAACGTGTATCGTAACTGACTACACTATAAAGATTAGTATTGGATATGTCACAATCCATGTAGGGAAATATGGTTGATCAAGATAGGATTTATCCCTCCTACATAATAGGAGTAATATCATAGACCACTTGATTGAGTGAGACTAGAAAATGCATGAATATGATCGAATAAATTGATATGGGATATCATAGTTATTCGTTTATAATAGTCTACTCAATATATCAAGAAACATTAGATGGAGTATACAAGTGTGACTAATCTATGACTTGTGTCTGATCTAGATATAAGGACACAAGGATGAAATACATAAAAGAAGTTAATCACGAAAAAAGGTTAAATCGAACCACAATTTCATGTAGCTTAGGTAGCAATGATGTATTGCTAGATGCCACTCATTGCTTGTAATATTATAATTGTTCTGGATATTACTACTAACGTTACATGAACCTACAAGGGTCACACCCTATGATTGAAACAAACAATTATCGACTAGATAGCATGTGTACAAACTTGTTGTACACGTAATTAGTGAGAAACCAAAATTGTTATATAATGGATAATTTTGGTTTTATACATATGTTAATATTTGATAAGTTATTGTAATTATCAAATACTAAATATATATATCTCTAAAGAAACCTAATTAAAATAGAATCAGATTCTATATATATTTAATTATATTTAGTTAAATATATTGTATATTTAATGAATCTAAATTTAATTAGAATTAGGTTTTTGAATGCTATATAACGACATAAGGTCTAGCAGCCAAAATATGTTTTTGAAAAACCTCTCTAACAGTTAGAGAAGAGAAAATATTGTTTGCTTCATTCGGGTGGACTGCGTAGAGGTCAAAACGCTATTGTGACGACTCAGATTCGATTTGGTTATTCCGAATTCCCTACGAATTTCCAGATTCCAGATTTATTAAGGTAACATTTCATTCATATTCACCCCGAATTCATCCATTGTACATGGATTACTGCTGGATTACGCCGGATAATTTTTCCGTTGCGCCATGGGGTGTACCAGCGTTTCCCTTCATATACTGCGATAACCAAGCAACAATTGCTAGGGCACAGAATTGTATGTACAGCGGTAAGTTGAGACGTATGCATCGTCGACATAATACCATTAAACAATTGATCTCAGATGGAGTTATCTCTATTGATTATGTAAAACCCGAATGATAAAGTTACGGATCCGCTAACCAAAGGGTTAAACCGAGATCAAGTTGAAAAAACATCGAAAGGAATGTGACTAAAGCCCATGGAAATTTAAGGCGCTGTGTGAAGGAAAACCCTACCTAGTTGATTGGAGATCTCAAGATCTAGGTTTAAAGGGACAACCTAATTGCATAGACCTTGTACGGTCCTTGTGGGGGGTTATTCTCTCAAGTCCATTCCTATGATGTAAATAGAGACTAAAACGGAACAGACTAAGCAAAGCTTTTAATGACCATTGTGTGCTTTGGTGAGCCAAGCAACATAAGACCTCTGTGAGAGTGAAGTGGGGCTGCTTCAAGGAGACTATTTGGGCATAGTTCTCTCAAACTCTTGTAGAACCAGGCGATGTCCACGGCCATATAGACATAACTATGAGAATAAAACTCGTCTCTGAAAGATAGTTGTGTGGAGTATATCATCGTTTACACAAACGGCTGAATAGTTCAAGGACATCACGTTTACTAGATAGCCAATAAAGTAAATATACTTTCATAAAGGAAGGTTCAAAAGAGGAAACCTACCTATCCTATGCAACTATCAATCGTAGAAACTATCACCACATCGAGTCCAAATGTTTTGATAAAATGCATCAATTTTATTCATGTGGGGGATTGTTGAAAAAACGTGAGAATTTGGTTACTTTGAGCCATGATTCGAATGGGTAAAGGTGGAGATTCAAATAAGTATTCGATTGGATCTTATTCTACTCCATGAGACCTTTACAACGGTATCTCATATGCTCAAAACAGATGAGTAATGAATGAGAAATTGATGCTCAAAGTAAGGAGTTGTGAATTGAGAAAAGAAAATGGAAACCCCCAATCCCACATTGATGGGATAAATGGAATGGGAAGTGTTTATATACACTTACTCACTTTGTGGTCATTGAATGACTTAAGTTGAACATGTGCCTCGTGCCCAGGGGGTGCGAATCAATTTCGTTCGGGTTGGGGCGCACCCGTACAACGTGGGCAACGTGAATGTCCGGATCGGTCGGGCCCTATATAGACCTGCGGATATTTTACCACTTCGAATTAATTTTTTCCTTTTGTGGCAAACATATTATCCCGAAATTAAAGGGATATTTTTGGATTTAAATTTATGCTTGCAGTTTACGCAAATATCTGATAGAGGATAAATCAGAATATTTTTTTATTCACGTTTAACCTATTTTCCCCTATAAATATATGGCCTCTCTTTAGTTTTAAATATACAATTATTCAACAACTTTCTCTCTCGAAAAACCTACATTATTTTGGTGATAGTCGAAGGCTCGAGTTCGTTCGTGATTACTCAGTTGTGCTGCTGAAGATAATCATCTGCTATTGTATCCTGGGAGACCGACGACCAAAGATCTCTAGCACCGAAGAGCGGTCGAATCTGTCTTAAAGAAACTGCTTTCCTGCAGGCCTGAGCCATTATTTTCTGGTTATTTCGTAACAGTATTTTGAATTAAACAGTATTGTGTTTATTTTAGTTATTTTATTCGATTTATTATTATTTCGGATTAACCTTATTTTTTTCTAACAGGATATAGAGTCATCCTTTAAGACTTTATATTATAACAAAATTCCCTATCATAAGTTGGGTTGGTTTTATATTTGGTGATATGGGGTAGGAATTTCTATTATTACCTTTCTTTCTTATCGATTTTACAATAATTTATATATGTTTCGTAACAATTTGTGTATGTACACTATTTTTTATGCGTTTTGTAAGAATTAATGTTATTGAAATTCGTCTGGTTATCACACAATTTTTATCATAATAAACATCTGTGTAATTACCGTTTTTCTTACAATTACTGTAACAACGTATGTTATCGCATTATAAGAATTTATGTTGAAATCAGCTACCTATACCTTACAACAGAACTTCCACTACGGCTTCAGTCCTCGAATAGTACCATCAAAAACTGTTGATGATTTTGACCTTAAATATTGCCTATTACAGAGCATCTTTATCTTATGTTATTAATAAGATGTTGTCGTCCAAGAAAATAATAAAAAATAAGTATTATTTCTAAAACTATTGTTTTACAATGTTAGTTGGGAATTTATTCAAATATATAAATTTAAAAAATCAATTAAATTAATATCTCCTTTCAAATCAGGTAGAATAAAATTACGTAGCATCAAATATAATTTTTGGAAATCGCACATCAGTTGTGCTTTTAAAAATCATTTAACGCCTTCTATGTATTAAAAGACGAAAAAATAAAAAAAATAAAAGCTTAATGCACTTTCTCCTAAACTTTACATATTTTCTCAACTTGCCCCCTAAAGTTTATTTTGACTACTTTTGTCTCCTAAACTTTTCGACGTTACCTATTTTACCAAAAAACTAACACCGTTAGAAAAACTCTCATGACCAATCAAAACCTGCCACGTCACTTAATTATTTTTTTCTTATTATTTGGTTTAATATATAAAAGAATTAAATATAATAATAATAATATAATAATAAACCCATCTTCCCCAACCCTTATTTCTCATTCTTCTTCACCTTTCTTATTGGAGCGCCCAAATGCCATCAGTGTTGGGTCACGCTGGTACACCTCATGGCGCAGCGGAAAAATTATCCGGCGATTACCACCAGAAATTCATGTACGAGGAACGAATCGAGGTGAATAAGGGTGAAGAATTACCTGTTTAAAATCTGAAATTCTGAGTTTGGAGGAGATAGATAGTCAATCATGATTCCACAATGTCGATTCTTAAGCCGCAACAATAATGCTCCGACCTTTACGTAGTTCACCCAATTGAACGAGTATATAAAAACTCTCTAAATCATTTAGAAGGGAACAAGCATGTAAAAACTCTCTAAACCATTTAGAGGGTTTTTCCCAAAAAATATTAATGACTGCTATAACTCTCATGCCTTTATATAGCCTTTGTAATCCTAATTCAACTCAGATTAAGATTTCAATATATATATTAAATATATATAATCTCAATTTAACTTTAATTAGGATTTTAATATATATATTATATATATATATATAATCCCAATTCAACTTAATTAGGATTTCAATATATATATATATATATATATTAAATATATAATCTCAATTCAACTTAATTAGAATTTCAATATATATATTAAATATATATAATCCTAATTCAACTTTAATTAGGATTTAAATATATATTAAATATATATAATCTCAATTCAACTTTAATTAGGATTTCAATATATATATTAAATATATATAATCTCAATTCAACTTAACTAGGATTTCAATATATATATATATTGATTTAAATCGAAATATATTATTTATATATTAAAAGAGTCATAATTACAATAATTATTTTTCTTTTAATATTTACCCAATAGTTAAATTATATATATTAATTTAACTAAATATGTGTACAACAAATTTGTACATATATAATTCATTTAATATATGTTCATTTCAACTGTGGGTGTGACCCTATAGGTTCATGTAACGTTAGTAGTAAATATTAGAACATTTATAATATTACAAACAATGGGTGACATCTAGCAATATGTCATTGTCACCTAAGTTACAAGAAATCATGATTCGGCATAATCTTTTTCGTGATTAACTCTATTTATGTATTACATCCTTTTTTCCTTTATATTTAGATTGGACACAAGTCATGGAACAGTCACACTTGTATAGTCCATCTAATGTTTCTTGATATCTTGAGTAGACTATTATAAATGAATAAATATGATATCTCATATCAACTTATTCGAGCATGGCCATGCATTTCTAGCCTCACTCAATCAAGTGACATACGGTATTACTCTTATTATGTAGGAGGGAAAAATCCTATCTTGATCAACCATATTCCACTAAATAGATTGTGACATATCTAATATTAGTCTTTATAGTGTAGTCAGTTACAACACACGTTTGACCGTATCAAAATATGTCACTCACGATGTTGAAATAATGATGATCTCAAGTCTGAGGATTATACATGTGGTTATCATTATGAGCAATGTTGTGACTGTCACATAATAATCCAAGAAACATGCTCATAGCGGGTCAATCCAGTAGGTCGTTCTCTAACACATATTTATGTATTGATTTTGACATCTCCATGTCAATGGCAACACTTTGTCATCAATCAACTACATATTAGTCTTAATGCATTATTGTTGTCCTTGCTCACAATAATACTCGACTAAGGACATTTTAGAATAACCACATTATCTAAGGACTTTATTATAATTCAGTTTATTTATGCATGCAGAATCGTAACTGAAAATAATAATGGCAATGCCTCTTTATGAATAAACAAGGTAAAACAAATGTCATTTACAACCTTATTATGATTGGTCTTTGGACATAGTCTAACAATTAGATCATCTTTGATGACTACATTGTATCAACTTTGATGATTCCATCACATAGATCGATAATTTCCGACTAGCCACCTCCCATTTTATTGCGTTTTTCAACGACAGGGGTGCAAAATAGAATTCGACAACCGTATTGGAATTTTATAGAACTGTTACAAATGTTGGAGATGGAAGCTCCACCTACAAGGCAAATGTAACACCAGTTAATGGACTTAAGGTGACGGTGGAACCAAACATGTTGTTAGAAGTCCAATAGTTACCACAAGCTACAAAATAAAAAAAATGGCAAACACTTTTTTCTATCTTCAAGTTTTTATGTCCGATGAATAAAGAAACAATAGTTTTGGGAGGAAGAAAACATGGTTTAGGAAAAATTGAGAAAGAAGTTGGAGTATTTTGGGAAATACAATTAAATTAATAAATATTTTAATATATTTATTTTATTTTTATTTTTTAAAAAATAAAAAGGGTAAACTACATCAGTGACCACTGAACTATTTGAGGATACCTATTTTGACCACCAAACTAAGCAACTCGTCAATCAGACCATCAAACTTATTAAATTGACCTATTTTGACCACCGCCATTAAAAAGCTAACAGAGGGGTTACGGAGGGGTGACGTTGCAGTTAACTAAAATTTGTAAAATTACACATTTGGTCATTGTTATTTACTTATTAAATCAATTTGATCCTAATTTTATTTTAAATTAAATAAAATTAATCAACCAATCAGATGATGACACTGTTACCACCCAATTGGATAAATGGGTTAAGGGTTTAATAATAAGCCCTTAAACTTTTGTAAAAAATCAATTAAACCCCTAAACTTTTTTACACCCAATTAAGCCCTCAAACTCAAGAAAAAAAATCAAATTGGCCCTTTGACCAATGTTGACCGTTAACTTTAACGGTTTTTTAAAATTATTTTTGGCATGTGTCGCAACATAATAATTTCACTCGTCATTCTAGGATTTTTTAAAATTTAATTTTAAAAAAAAATTAAAAATCCAAAAAATATAAAAAAAATCTGGAAAATCATTTAAAAAATATAAATATATTTTTAATTATGAAATTTACTTAAAAATAATAAATAATAATATTTCAAATGATTAAAATATTTTAAATAATTAAAAAAACTAAATATTATTATACAATTATAAAAAATAAATTTAAAACATATAAAACAATAAAAGTTATTTTGTTGTTTTAAAATAACTTTATTGTTTTATATTTAAAAATCAAAATAACTATGTTTTTTTGATATAAATACCTAAACTATAATTTGGGCAAAATAAACCCTTAAACTATTATTTTTGTCATTTTAAGTCCTTAAACTATTTTTTGGTCAAAATAAGCCCATAAACTATTATTTTTGGTCACTTTAAGTCCCTAAACTATCTATTGGTCAAAAATCTTTGTGATGTGTCAACATCTTATTAGTCGAAATAATTTTCTTTTGACTTAAATAACTATCGAACTTAAAGTGACCAGAAATAATAGCTTAGGGGCTTATTTTACCCAAATCATAGTTTAGGTACTTAAAATAGAAAAAAGACAACGTTTGAGGATTACTTTTTAGTTTAAGCCTTTACAAAATAGGAACTCCAAGTTTAAAATACCGTATATCAAAATAATATTTTAAAAGAATTACACAAACTCAACAGTGGTAAGATCTTAGCTCAGTTAAAATAACAAGTATTATACTCTAAATCGAATGCGATGCTAAAAAATCTTCATCGATATACTTTTCTAAAGGATAACCTGTCAAGTTACGTACGAAAAACAATATATGTGTACGATTTTAAATTTTATAAAATATTATATATTTTTTTCTATAATTTATTTATCAAAATATAACAATTTTGAAAGGCGTAAAATCCTCAGTAAAGTCGAAAAACGGCAGCTGGGAAATAACTATAAACAAGACACAAAGTAAACACCTAACAAATGGAAATTAAAAAAAGAATGCTTTCGTTTTTCTTCCGGTTTATAAGCAATTTCATTGAGAAGAAATGAGATTATCATCTAAACAGAGAACAGCAGGACTGCAGGAGCACGCAATTCCGGCCGAGCTTCAACCACCGCCTCAATCGAAAGAAAGCTAAGCGAATAGTGAGATATAGTAAAAATACAGAATTGGAGACAAATAATTAGTGAGAAAACCGAAGGGCTTGTTTGGTTCACGACAAACAGTGAACGACTGGTGAAATGGCTGGGATTTGGGAATGATTTAGCACTTGTGATGTTAGGGTTTTCTTTGGAAATTTGATAAATTTCGTGAAAGAAGTAAACCTGGAGAGTGAAGAAGGCTCCAGATTTGGGTCCTGTTTGTCTTGCGCCGATTGGCTACTTCGTTACTGCCGCTTAATTTTCCGCCGTGAAATGGAATCGCCTAACGATTCTGAGCCGCTTAAGCCACGTGATCGCGTCGTACGGGTGCGTTCTTTTTATTTTTTGGTATTCTGATCACTCGGTTTGGTTAAATGTATAAATGTTGAATTTCTGCATTTTCCCTTTAATTTCTTAAGATGTGAATTGATTAAAATCGAATTTGATATCTGAAAAGGGTTTTATTGATTTTATCAGAGGCTAGCTGCTTTAGGGATTCCAGTGGAGCATCTCGATAGAAGTTATGAGGGGATAGTTCATTTTGTTATCACTAATGGGTTATCCTTGCCAGAGGTAGTTTCTGCTGTCTTACCTACCGATGAAGAAGTGTCTGAGTATATAAAATATGCTAAGTTCCGCGAGGGTATGGTTTGGTTACAGTGGCTGATGTTTCTAGGTGAGCCAGCAAAGGCGGTGAGAAACCTAGCAGAATCAAGTATTGGTCAACGTGGTGTTTGTGGTGCGGTTTGGGGATTGAATGACCTTGCTTATACATGCCGGACGTGTGAGCATGATCCGACTTGTGCTATTTGTGTTCCTTGTTTCCAGAATGGGGATCACAAGGATCATGATTATTCCATTATTTATACAGGTGGTGGTTGCTGTGATTGTGGGGATGAAACAGCATGGAGACGTGAGGGTTTTTGCTCTAAGCATAAAGGTGCTGAACAGATTCAACCACTTCCTGAGAGCTTAGCAAATTCTATTGGGCCTGTGCTTGATGCACTATATATTTGTTGGAAAAGTAAGCTATTCTCAGCTGAAGGTATCTTTCAGGAAAATATAAGAAAAAATGACCGTGGTGCTGAGCAAAGGAAGGCTGCAAATGAGCTAACATATGTGGTTGTTGAGATGCTTTTAGAATTTTGCAAGTGTAGTGAGAGTTTGCTCAGTTTTGAGTCGAGGAGGATGATTTCTTTAGATGGTTTATTGGGTATTCTGGTCAGAGCAGAGAGGTTCTTAGGGGATGCTGTTGTGAAGAAACTCCATGAACTGCTTCTGAAATTTTTGGCAGAGCCTATCTTCAAAAATGAATTTTCTAAAGTATTTTTAAGCTATTACCCCACTGTCATAAATGAAGCCATAAAAGAGGGAAGTGACAACATTCTTAATGATAAGTACCCACTAATCTCAACTTTCTCTGTCCAAATTTTCACAGTGCCGACCCTAACTCTACGTCTTGTGAAGGAGATGAACCTATTGGGCATGCTACTGAAATGCTTGGGAGACATTTTTTTTTCTTGTGCTGGAAAAGATGGTCATTTGCAGGTAATTGGACTTATTCTTGTTTCTTTCTATGAACTGGGTCACAATTATTTGAGGACACAGCTCCATTACTGTGGACAATAGGAGCTGCCAATAGGTGTTTATAACAGGGAATTATCGATAGGGATTTGCAGGGATTTGAAACAGAGAAGAGAGAGTATTCTCTGGTTTTTCTTATTGAAAAATAATGCAGGGTAAAGCCTTTAAATAGGCTGCTTACAACAGTCCTATTACAACTAAATTATACTAGTTAGTCTTCTGTTTACACTTTGATTTTAGAAAAAAAGACTTAGAGTCTTAGTTAACTAACTAATAATTATGCATAGTAATTAGAACTCTAACTACCAACTCTAATTAGAACTCTAACTACTTATTCTACACGACTTCAATCTGCAATTACAACCTCCGTAACTTATTCTAATTTGTTAATTACTTGTTCCTGCATTGAGATGAGCTTCATGAATGGCGTCTTAGATAGGCATGTAATTCCATTGGTGCCAAGTGCCAACTGTGAAAAGTAAAGGCATACAGTTTTATGGGCATATTGCCATGGTGCACCTCATGTTTTTAATTGGTATGCCTTCTATTCTTGAAAAATGCTACAAAAGTTTGAGTTTGTCTCTTGGGGGGAAGGAAAGAAGCTAGCTTAGAGAGAAGACAGAGACAATCTCTATATTTGTGATGTATGAACCATTATCGGAACTTTATGATAATCTTTAGGTTGTGGTTGTAACTGAAGATGTCTACCCGGCCATGGTGTTGGGCTTAGGTATTGGTCTAGGTCAAAAGAAATATTGTGGTGGCTTGACCGTAAAATAGGGTACGTAGGCTAATTGTTGGTGCTAGATCGTCCTATATGAGTGAAATAGGTGTATTTGGTCAACAGTAAAATGTTATTATTATTCCAAGGAATTCTATGAAAATTTTCTGGTTTTTACCGCAGTTGATGCTATAAATTCATGTACAAGTAAAATTGGTATGTAGGTCAATTCTAGAGTTAAAATTCTCATTCTCCTGAAAATGATAATAAACTTGAGCACATGTGCTATATAAATGTAGAGTGAATTAGCATAATTTTGGAATGCCATGCAATTGGCCTGAAGAACAAAATAGAGCCCAGTAGTGACAGGTGTGCTCGCATTCTCGGTCCTTTTGGTTATGAAAACAATAACTCCTGATAATGGTTACTGAAGAACATATATTTTGATGTTAATGAGTTAAATTTTTTATGCTCTAAGTTGTTGTGTTCTATGTTTTTGCAGGCTGCTAAGTGGGGAAATTTGTATGACACCACTAACCGTTTGATTGGAGACATTCGGTTTGTTATGAGCCATGATGTAGTCTCCAAATATGCAACTCATGAGCAGCAGGACATCTCAAGAACTTGGCTAAAGCTTTTGGGTTTTGTGCAAGGGATGAATTCTATAAAGAGGGAAACTGGCCTCCATATTGAAGAAGAAAATGAGTCTATGGATTCGCCTTTTGTTTTAGGCCATTCTGTTGCTAATATTCACTCCCTCCTGGTAGATGGGGCATTTTCTGTTGCCAAAAGTGAAGGGGAAAATGTCCTTTCTTATTTTTCCAAGCAAGATATGCATGATGGAGATAATATGAGACATGCAAAAGTAGGAAGGTTATCCCAAGAGAGTTCTGTATGTAGTGTAACAGGGAGGAGCGTGTCAAAGGTTACAGAAGTTGGATCTAATTCCATATACCATCTTTTAATTCCTTCCCCTGTCATCTGGTTAATACATGAGTGCTTAAGGGCTATGGAGACATGGTTGGAAGTTGATGACGGTACCTCTGCTCTTCAGAGTGTATCTTCTACAAATAGTAGTGGCATTTATGGTAGCAATCTGTCAGCAATAAAGAAAACATTATACAAAATCAGGAAAGGCAAACATGTAGGTAGACCAACTGGTTCAAGTGAAAATCATTGCTCACGATATTCTTCACCTGTATATAGTGGACATGATGAAAGCGATGACATGGAGATCGCTAAAAACATAGGTTCAGATGGTGGATGTGGTTATATGAGTTTGAATGTCATCACCCTGGAGACAGACAGTGGAATGGGACTAGCTACTCCACGTGTTTTGAGTTTATGCGAGTGGCCTGATATTATTTATGATGTTAGTTCACAGGAGATATCTGTTCACATCCCATTACATCGATTACTTTCCTTACTTCTGCAGAGGGCATTAAGGATGTGTTATGGTGAACCTGTAATGCTGAATATAACTAATTCTAGTTCGGCTAGTTCGTTTTCAGCAATTTATGCAGATTTCTTTGACCACATCCTCGTGGACTGCCACCCTTTTGGGTTTTCTGCCTCTGTAATGGAGCATCCCTTAAGGATTAGGGTATTTTGTGCTCAAGTTATTGCTGGGATGTGGCGGAAAAATGGGGATGCAGCTCTAGTGTCTTGTGAGTGGTACCGCTCAGTTCACTGGTAGGTAAATTGTACTTTATATGTTGGATGTAACTAGGTGGACAAGGTTCCCCAAGTTTCAAAGTTTTAGTTGTCAAGTTCTTTCTGATCTTTTCTTGCAGGTCTGAAGAAGGTTTGGAGCTTGATTTATTTTTGCTGCAGTGTTGTGCCGCACTAGCTCCTCCTGATCTCTATGTTAAGAGAATTCTTGAGCGCTTTGGGATATTAGACTACCTTTCTCTAAGTCTTGAAAGATCAAATGAGTAAGCATTTATGCTTTTAATTCCTTGTTTACACCATTGAAGTGCTTTAATGCCATTCAGTTCCTCTAAGAAATGCAAAGTAACTAGATATCTGTGTTGTTGAACGTGGATTACATGGCTCATTCTGGTTTTGCTTCTTGGTTTTTGTGCCTACAATTTACTTCCTCAAAATTTGCCATAAAGTAAAAGCAAATGTAAAAGAAGCAAGATTATGTTTCTAATACACAGCTGGAATGAAGCATGATGAACCCCTATAATGTAAAACCTCTATTTTGCCATTCATAAAAGTCATTTAAAAAAAATATTTCATTCTATCCCCAAATGTTGCTTTTTTCTTTTTCTTTGGACAGTAGAAATCAAGTAGCAAAGAGGCTGTGAGAAACAGAGTTTTTCTCTGTGTTTTTCTTATCATTCATTAGTGAAAGAGAGTCTATTATATAGACTTTTACAGAGGTGTTTAACACCAAGTGGTTAACCTATAGGATAAGACTTTTATCCTTTACAAAGATCAAATTTAAAATTCAAACTACTAGTTAAGATAAAGATAACATACAACTCCTACTCTATCTAAAACTCTTTACAACACACGGTTATGTATACTAACTAACAGAGGCACCCCCACTTTTATGCACACTTTACACCTTTAAGGACGTCTACACAATTCTGGATTCATGTTCGATATAATCTGACACTGTTACTGTGCTAAATGATACTGTTTTTTCAGGTACGAGCCAGTTCTTGTTCAGGAAATGCTCACTCTGATTGTGCAAATTTTACAAGAAAGGCGATTTTGCGGTCGCAATACATCTGAGAATCTGAAAAGAGAACTGATTTACAAGTTAGCTATTGGAGATGCTACTCGCAGTCAACTTGTGAAATCTTTACCACGCGATCTTTCTAAGTTTGACCAGCTTCAAGAAATTTTGGACAGGGTTGCTGTATACTCTAATCCATCAGGGTTTAATCAGGTTGGAGCTCATGGTCTGGAATATTGTTTTGATGTCCTATTGTGGAAAAATAGTCATGTCTTAATATTGATGTATGTCAGGGAATGTATTCTTTGCGGTGGGCCTTCTGGAAGGAGTTGGATTTGTACCACCCTCGTTGGAACTCAAGGGATTTACAAGTTGCAGAAGAAAGATACTTGCGTTTCTGTGGTGTTTCAGCTATGACTACTCAGCTTCCTCGGTGGACAAAAATATATCCTCCTCTTGAGGGTGTTGCTAGAATTGCTACATGCAAAGTTACTCTTCAGATTATTCGTGCAGTGTTATTTTATTCTGTTTTCACTGATAAATTCACTGAATCACGTGCTCCTGATGGTATCCTGATGACTGCATTGCACTTACTTTCATTAGCATTAGACGTTAACTTGCAGCTTAATGAATCTAGTGGTGCAGAATGTCATATTGGAGATTTGAATTCTATGCTAGCTTTTGTTAGTGAAGAAATTAGTGAATCATTAAACTATGCAGCTGGAAAACAAAGTTTGTTATCGCTTCTTGTTGCATTATTTAGAATGCATCGGCAAGAGAATCAAAAAAGCTATTTAGAATCCAGCAGCTGCAGTTTTTCTCCTCTGATTGAAAGTTTATTGAGGAAGTTCGCCGAAGTTGATTCTATGTGCATGACCAAACTGCAAGAACTTGCACCTGAACTGGTCAGTCATCTATCAAAATCTCCTAATAGTGATAGGACTACATCAAGTTCAGCTTCTGATAGTGAACTGCGCAAGGTGAAGGCTCGCGAAAAACAAGCTGCTATACTGGTAAGATTTTGCCTTAGAATTATATTTGAGTTTATGTCAAGTACAAAAATTAAAGGATTTTTGCACTTTGAAAGAGAATGCTTATAAATTGTACGGAGTTGTATGAAATTGAAGTGCATTTTAAGTGACAGTGTGCAATGTTAAAAAAATAGTAAGGTGCAAGTAAAACGTCTAAACCATCTGATTCTTTTTGTGATTTTCTCTTCTGCTAACATTATTTACCAAGGCTCATACTTGGACTCTGTTATGTTTTCATTTGTGAGTTCCTCTAAAATGAGGATCATTTAAATGAAAGGCCAATATCTCTCTTCTGACTCTGGGATACTCATGTAAGTGGTCTTGTGACTCCTCATTATGGGGGTTTGCTTTCGTTGGTTTATGACAGGGGTACTGGTCTGTTGAAAAAACTTGTATTGAATGCCAAACTGAGTTTCCTGCATTTAAGTGCTAAGTGTGGTGCCTGGCTATTAATTAACTAGCTGAATGGTACCCTTTAACTTTTCCAATTCTGCAGTGCAGTATTTTGGCATCATGGAACCTATCAAGCTGAATTAAAATGGAACATAATCTCAGTGTAACAGCTCATTAGTGGGTTTGAATGATTTCTGTATTCTGTAATTTTTGTAGGCTAAAATGAAAGCAGAGCAATCTAAATTTCTGTCAAGCATCACTTCTGCTGTTGCTGATGACTCAAAATCTGACTCAGAAATGTCTAATTCCGATGCTGAACCTGAAACAGAAGGTTCTGTGCAACAGAGTTGCTCTCTTTGTCATGACACTACTTCGAAAAGTCCTGTTTCTTTCTTGATTCTTCTCCAAGTAAGTGATTGCTCTTCATTTTACACATTACTATTTACTTGAGAGAAATGAATGATATTTCCCCGTACATGAATTAACATTTTATTATTTCTTGGAAAAAGAAATCCAGGCTTTTGA
Organism: Hibiscus mutabilis; assembly: GCA_019671005.1. Lineage (NCBI taxonomy): Eukaryota > Viridiplantae > Streptophyta > Magnoliopsida > Malvales > Malvaceae > Hibiscus > Hibiscus mutabilis. Next base: position 75,500,542 of record CM033716.1, read on the forward strand.
GTTTTGTTGATAGAGGTTTACCATCATGGGATCAATGGTCAGACAAGGAGAAAGCTTCTATTCCCAGAAATAGGGCGACTAATCAATCTGAAAAAAATGCCTCTTCCAGCAGATCTGGATTGGCTTCTCAGTCATTGCAGTTGACTGAAAATCCAGTTGTTGAGCTCACCAATAATGAGCAAGGGCAACGTGGTGAAGTAAATGCCATTCTTGAGTTTGTCAATTCTCGGTTTCCTTCAGTGAGGAACACTGAAGCACCTTCTGCATCTAGTGATGTGAGGGACAGCACTGCATATAATTTGGAGACACTGGAAGAAGATATGTACATATGCATTCATAAGGAAATGAATGACACTTCATTAAGCTCAAGCTTTGAAAAGGATGAATCTAATTTACTTGGGAAATATATTTCTTCCCTTTCAAGGGAGACTAGTGAACACTCTTCGGCTTCTGAAAAAACTAATAGTAACAGAGGTTTGACAGAATCTACTTCACAGCCTCTTTTTCATGATGGATTTGGCCCGTTAGATTGTGACGGAATTTATCTGTCTTCCTGTGGCCATACTGTACATCAGGGTTGTCTTGATCGCTATTTATCATCACTAAAAGAGAGGTGAGTCTTCTTAAAAATGATCAGTTTTAGTTCTTATTAGATAGATTTGCTTATTTGTTTAACATAATCCTGAACTCCTGTAAGAAATTAAATTTAAACAGCTCATGCAACCATATACGATTTATCACTCACGCAGCACATATGTGGTTTGAATTTATACTTAGTTCTGTTTCTTTTGGATTCCATATTGTCCTTTCACAAGGGATTGTGCTGTTGATACCTCAAAATGTCTTCACAAACTTGTCAGTCACAATTAATTGCTATTCATGGTTATCATGATTACAAGTATTTTGGGCTTTGGAACATGAATCATGAACTGGAATTTTTCATACCCAAAATCGTTTGAGTTAAAACTTGATGCAAAAGACTAAAGTGTGACAATGGGGAAAGTTTAGCTGTTTTTTTTTTTGAATTTGTAAATTCAGTTGCATTTAAGACATATATTAGATGAAAGAATGTGTGAAATTAATGGAAATAAGAGTATTGTATGATCTTTGTCAAAGTTAATAAGTTTGTTGTAAGTTACTGTCATATTGCAAGCAACAAATGACGTATTTGTGAGCCTTTGAATCCCCAAACATCTTCTATCTACCTTTGTGGCCTGGGTTAAGCAGATTGCCTTTCTATAACTGTGAGTATTGTTAGTTGTACCCTAAAGCACCTTCAGGAATCTTGTTTAGGATTTGGATGGTTTTTGAATTTTGCGTGTGGTTCCATTTAACAAGGAACCCAAAGTTGCTGAAATGCCTTTTAACCGGCAACTTTGAATGGGCATTATGTGTTTTTCCATACATGTGTCTACATAGATGTGATCTTGCATGAAATTGCTTAAGATGTATTCTGTTCTGTATCACAGATATGTTCGGAGAAGTTTCTTTGAGGGGGCACATAATGTGGATCCTGATCAGGTACACGCTCCCGAAAAATTTTCTTTTAAAAAACCCTCCTCTTACATTTGATGTCGATGTAATTCTTGTTTGCTTTATCAGGGAGAATTTTTGTGTCCTGTGTGTCGTCGACTAGCGAATTCTATCTTTCCTACAGTGAATGGGACTTTCCAGATGGTTAGAAGGCTGCCTACGACTTCAACTGTTGATCAAGTGTATGCTTCAGGTTCTCCACCAAACAAAGTTATGTGCTCCCTTCTGATTCAGCGAGGGTTATCTCTTCTAAAAACTGCTGCCAAGGTGGTCAGGAGGTCTTATTTCTTCGAGGCTTTTTCTCTTCAGAGAAAAGTAAGGCCAATGCACAATCTGGAACCTATATCTCGTGCGCTGTCTAAAATGCATTTTTCAAAAAAGCAGGACAGGTTCTTAGGATCTCCAAGGTTAAGCCACCCAATAATTTTATGGGATACACTTAAGTATTCTCTTATGTCAACCGAAATTGCAGCTCGCAGTGGAAAGAATTCTCTGTGTGCAAATTATACTCTTGCTTCATTGTATAAGGAATTTAATTCTTCTAGTGAATTCATATTTTCCTTATTGCTAAGAGTTGTCCAGAATCTGAGCAGTACAAACACTATTCATGCTCTTCAAAGATTCAGAGGTCTTCAACTGTTTGCAGAGTCTATTTGTTCTGGTGTTTCCTTTGGCTACCACAACACAAGACATAAACAGGATGGTATGATTTTCAGTATTTATTGCTTTGAGATTCACTTGAACTTTGGCACTTAGATTTATTTAGAATGTCTGATAGTACATTCTAGTGGTTGTAGACGTTTAAAAATAGAAGTCATGGTTACTATGGATTTTTTTCTGGTCTTTTGATGGTTTTTGAATAAAAAATACATTTAAATGTGAATGTGTGGGTAGGTTGGTGTTATCTCTTTAGCACTATGTGTATATACAATTATCAAACAGCAGATGAGCTGTCTAAGCTTCGGATTCCTAAATGTTGGACTCATGATTGTGTGTTGACAGACAATGCCGTTTGCATCTTGGAACATGATGATAAGGAAACATTATATCCTGATATTCAGTTTTGGAAACGATCCTCTGATCCTATACTTGCTCATGACCCTTTCTCATCATTGATGTGGGTTCTCTTCTGTCTTCCATGCCCATTTATCTCATGTGAGGAGTCCTTGTTATCTCTTGTGCATCTCTTCTATGTTGTCTCTGTGGTTCAGGTTTGCCACTACCTCTCTTCATTTAAGTTCCTTGGGTGGTCTATTTACACTTCCTTTGAAAGAAAATCATTTGGATTTTCCGGTGTATGATATAAGCAAGAAAAATTGTTTATGGACAATGTTTCTGGTCAAATGAAACAATATGAAGTAACTACAGAACTTCAAAACATTTATGAGATTTTCTTTTGCTTTATCAAAACAATACAAGAAGTTTTATTTTAGGGATTTCTTTTGAAGGGTCATATTTTTTACAGAATTTTCCTCAAAGCAGTGGTTTTATATGAAAGCAACTAGTCACTCTAATTTGGCACTGCAACTGAACTTCTTAATGTGATATACTGATTGCAGGCTGTAATCTTATGTTATTCGAAAGATGAATATAACATCAATGATTTAGGTTCCCATCATTCCCTAATTACCGATGTCTGTGGCATTCTTGGTGGATTTGATTGTGCACGCCTGTATTTTGTATCAAATGATATTTACCATTCTTGTCATATTAAAGAAATGATTCGAAGATTGAGTTTCCCTTATTTGCGGAGGTGTGCATTGTTGTGGAAATTGCTTAAGTCTTCAGCCCTGGGACCATTCTGTGATAGGGATACTGTCTGGGAGTCATCTCATGTGATGACTGATATGATGGATACAACTGAAATTACTTCAGTGGAGCTGAATGAAGTACACGAACTGGAGAAGATGTTTAGGATTCCTCCTATAGATGTTATTCTCGAGGATGAAGTTTCACGATCATTTGCAGTAAAATGGTCTCATCATTTCCAAAAGGCATATGAAGCCTGTAGTTTTCCAAATGTTTTCTGCTACAATCCTGCTGTTCCCTTCAAGTTGATGACCCTGCCACATGTATATGAAGACCTTTTGCAACGGTTTGTTAAAAATTCGTCCTTAGACATGCTGTATTACTAGAAATCTCTCAAGAATATCTATATTCATGAGAGAGCATTTTTTTTCCCCAACAGGTATGTAAAGCAATGTTGCCCAGACTGCAGAGCTGTGTTTGATGAGCCTGCATTATGCCTGTTGTGTGGTAGATTATGCTCTCCAAGTTGGAAAAAATGCTGCAGGTGAATTTTCAACTTTCTCTTGTTTTGCTGATTTTGTGCTTACATCTGCATTTATCCATGAATCCTCACTACATTAAATTTTAAACACTGTCCTTTTTCTTCAATATTTTCTTTGCTAGTGAGAGTGGATGCACAGCTCATGCAGTGACCTGCGGTGCTGGCACTGGTGTATTTCTTTTGATAAGGGTATTAATCTCCTAATTACTGTCTTGAACTTTGATCCCTATTTCGTGAAAATTGCTGATAGTCTTTTATTATTGTAATAGATAACAACAATCTTGCTACTAAGATGTGCTCAGCAAGCTCCTTGGCCATCACCATATTTGGACGCATTTGGTGAAGAGGTAAATCATTTTCCTTCTATTATCAAAGTTTGTGATAATTATGTTGTTTGGAAACTCAACCGTAAAGCAAATAAAATAGTTATCGCTAAGAGCATTAATGTATTATAGGATAGAATATTGCACCCTCTTGCCTCTTGTACTCCTATATACGGTATACCTGCAAAGGATGATTGTGATTGTTGCTGGTACTTGGTTTGGAAAGTTCATGAGCCTTTTTGGACCTTGCTAATTGTTATGAATTAAGAAGACAGAAAAGTGGTTTAGCATTTGTCGTGCCTTAGTCTCTATGCTTATTTTGGACCTAGTGCTGCTAAAGTTAAATTAGGTTTATGGGAGAATAACTCATGATGGCATGAAGGTCCAATGCAGCAGCTATTGTAGTCATATATCCCAATTCCCACAATGCACAGAGGAAATCAGGCATCTTTAATCGTTATTTCGGAGCGCACCCTCTTATGGGAATCTATCCTGAAAAAGAATTTGAATAACTGATTTGACAAAACAAAAATAGATATTACTACTGACAATGAAGGATTGGTTCTTTCTTGAAACCCAAGCCATTTAATTCCCGTTGGATTAAAATTCAATGTTATACAACTTGGAAATTTTGTATGATTGATTATTTAAGGCTAACCTACTTGATACTCTGATTTCAGTTCTGTTAAAATCTTGGAAATTCTGGAGCTGATCTATTTTCCTTTCAGTAAAAAGATGCATAAAAGCTTTAAGTTCTGCTTAGAAATCATGTTTTCCTTGAAACTTCTATGTAATATCAGAATTCATAATTTGAATTCCATATGGCATGTAATGGCAGTGAAGAAGGTACCAATGGTAGTTTGCTTTTCATCGTGTTTGTATCTTTTCCATATCATATGAAAGGGCTCTCTTATGATCTATTTTGTGTAATTCTACATCATTTTCTCATTTCAGGATATTGAAATGCATAGAGGAAAACCACTATATTTGAATGAGGAACGATATGCTGCTCTAAGTTACATGGTGATTTGGGACTCTTCTTTTTGCTTTGTTGTCCATGACAATAGATGTATTTTTTGTCTTCCTGGTTTTCATTATAGTTCCCTGTTTGATAGGTTGCTTCTCATGGCCTTGATCGGAGTTCAAAGGTTCTTGGACAATCTACCATTGGTACCTTCTTCATGGTTTAGTTCGGTTTCATGATCAAGCTGGTGATTGACCTGTTTCTTTTATTCTTTTTTTTTTCCTATCTTCTTGCAATCATGTATATTCTTGTTCACATTGGATAAATTATCGGATTTAGGTAGCTGATGCATTTGAATCAGACATCAAGTGCATATGAAATTGCCAAACTGAAGGTTTCCAGTTTCCATAAATCATTTTGCAAACTAAGTTAGGATCTTGGATTTTTGATGTTGGCATGTGACCATTATGGCAGGACATACTTGTAATCAGGTCAGTTAGTGGAGCCTTATGTGTCACCCTTTTTTTTTGGTTTGAGTGATGGAATCATTTGAGCATCGTCATTGTTACCTCTTCGTGCAGCTGCTCAGATTCTCAACCCAAATTCAGTATGGCAGATTCTGCCATTCTCTTCCCTGTTTTGCGATTCCTGGAGGTATAGTTGAACAGGAGAATGAATCCTCTGGCACATAAGTGTTTCAATCCCTTGGTCCAGGACCACAAGTCTTGAGTTGAACATCTTGTGGCATAAATCAAGACAAACTATAGGGTCTTAAACGAGCTTCCATTTTCATCATTGGGGAGTGGAGCTTATATAGTCCTTAATGTAAAGCTGTTAAACATATTTGTCAAAATTTTATGGGCATGTAGCTTGATCCAAGTGGTTTAAACATTCACATGACAGCAGCTCAACCCCATATTTTTATGGTTCAATTCTATAGCTACTACTATTTAAACCCTTAATGTGTTTACTTACGATTTTAAATGGTTGAGATCGTTATGGGTTTTGGTTGTTTTTCAGATGCTCGGGTTCCGACGGCGATTCATGCCTCTTAAACTAGAGGTGACAAACGGGTTGTTTGGGTCGGGTTGGTTTTTGGGTTCAATTCGGGTTAGACCGGGTCAGATTTAGATTTAGTTCGAGTCTATGTTATTTCAAATCGGGTCGGATATTGGGTCGAATTAATATTCGATTGGTATTTTTAGGTCGGGTTTAAATTTGGTCAATTGGCTTTTAGGATTGGGTCAATATCGGATCAGTCGGCTTTCAATTTGAGTCAATATATAAAAATGATCTTTTAAAGGCAAAAAATAATATTAAACTATTACTAAATGTAGTTGTTAATGAGTAACATAATACAAAATGAGAATAAAACATGCATATTTGAGAAAATTAAATTAGGATTGATTTTCGGTTCAAATTTTTTTTTGGCTCTAGTTGCTTTCACCTAGGGTTGTTTTTGATTTCGATTATTTTTGATTCGGGTTGATTTCCGGTTTAACTAAATTCAAATTGGCTCTAGTTTAATTCGATTTTGATTCTGATTCGGGTTAAATTTAAATTATTATTTTCAGGTCTATATCAAGTCTCGAGTCGAGTAAATTAGTTCGAGTTTCGGGTTAAGTTGACCAGTTCTAACTTAAAGCAATCGTTTTAGCCGCATGAAAATATCAGTCTTAGCAATAGTTTCTCTTGGAATCATAGGGTCATCTTTAAAAATGAAACTAACAGGTTCAAAGTTAAATGAGAATTAGTTAAACATCCCTGGTAAGTGGAAAACCGCAAAATAATTAGAATCTCTGTATTTTTTGTGTTTTGAGCAGTGATTGAATGTACTTGTGAAGTGGGAAATGGGACACCCTAACCTACAGTTTAATCCCTATGCGACCTCCATCTTCTTCGGATGCAAGCAATCCTCAATACGAGAGCTACCATTCACTGGTAGATCCAAACATTTCGTATTTTCTTCACGGCTCTCCTTATCAAATGCAAACTCAAGTTGCCTCTCCACAGATTTAAAAACAGCAGTTCTTTTGGATTTTAACCGATATGGAGGATATGCGTTAAATGCGGTACAGTTTGGACCAATGCCGCTATTACCTTGAAAAGCTGGACTTTCGCATGAACTCCAATCACTGTAATGAGTTTGTTCCCGACTATTTTCAGTTCTTTCCTGCTCACCAGGTAATTGAATCCTATTCTTTGTCATTTCCTTGCTCGGTTTTCCTATTTTATTTGGACCGGTTTTTCTCTTCCGAAATATAGGTGTATTTGGGAAGGTCTTAGCAGCAATTCTAAGAATAGAATGGGGACTTCGTGCACCAAAACCACTGCCCTTCACACAAGGCGGATTGAAGAAACTTACGGGCGACGCGATAGGTGTAGAGGTCCACTCACGTTGCATGCCTTTCTTGCTTAAATTATCTGAATCTAATGAAGTAACACCTTGTGACATAGGAGGCTCATAGAATAAAGGACCACATGTTGGAGTATCGCATTGTAGTTGTGTCCCAACATCTCTGTCATCGCAAAACAGTAGCAGAGCTGATTCTTCCACTCTCAAACTTCGCCACTGACTCCGAGTTAGAGCAGCAAGGATTTGCATCAAATGACCGGGGTCTGCATTCTGCACTTTCAGTTTCAATTGATTCACTTGGAATAACACTTGAAGAAGCAGCCATATCTTGAACCGGAGCAGAGGATTCAAACTGATCTTTTCCATCTTCCTCCGGCTTACATATATCTGTAGTGCCTGAAGATGTTTGAGCAGTCGAATCTGATTCTTTTATTGAACAAACAAGCAATTGTTTTGTTGCGGCAGGTGTATCGATATCCTTGGTCTCATTTTGAAGAACAATCTTCACAACTGGAGGAAGCTTCCCTGTGGCCAAATAGAAATCTAACTTCTTCTTCATGGAACTATTCCAGTGATTCTTTATTGAATTGTCAGTTCTGCATAAACAAAATTCACTAACTTGTCAAAGGGATTTCAAAGTAATTTACGAAAACTCTTTTGTCAAGTAAGCCGAGCTTTCAAATCTGAACTATGTAACAAGTATTATAAACCAGCAAGAATGATACCTTCCAGGTAAAACTTTGGCTTATTTCAGCCCACTTATTTCCATATGCCCGATGGGCGTCCATAAGAGCCAACTCCTCCTCTAACGTCCAAGCATCATTCTTTATATCAGGATTCAAATGATTGTGCCATCTGCAAAACATTAAGCATGGAAAAAAATCAGCAACGTCAATAGCCTCATCATACAGAACACGATCAACTTTAGTTTGTAGTTTACTTAATATACTAATAAACATAAAAGGCAGGCAGCATTGAAGTTGGGGTAAATAATGTCAAAAGCTTTGGTACTTTGAAGAACTCATAAATGCAATGAAAATAAGTAAAAGGTAAAAATAAAATTACCTCTCGCGACATTGTTTCCCTATTCGTCCGGCAAAGATTTGGCAATGACAGACCATTTTGTGGGCCCATATTTTGATACAAGCTCAACAATTTTATCATCCTCCTGGAAGGGAAAAGCCACAGAAAGTTGTGTTAGTTTTGTGAACTGCAAGCATAAAAGAATGGCCTACCTCTTGAGTCCAAGGTCCTTTAACAAGATCTGGATTTAGGACCTTCTGCCATCTATGTAGATACTGAACTTCTGATCTATCAGGAAAAAACTCGGCTGCACAAGAATATTCGAATGTTAAGACCAGTTACAGGAAGTCAAAAGAGCTGCTATTACAATTACAAATGAAAAGGATTCGTGACACTAAGTTTGTTTTTGGTCTAAGAAAACATATAATATTAATAGTTTCTAGCAAAGAATAAAAAATCAGGTTTATTTCATTGGAAGAGGTGAATATCGGATAAGCATATAGTAAAAGAAAAAAGAACAGAGAGAGCTGATTCTGAGGAAAACCTATTTTTTCTCCAACTCTTCCCCTTAAAAGCTGCAACAGCATTTCTTAACGTTTGATCCTGCAATTGAAGAAAAAAAGAAAATGATGTTAAAGAAAGGCATCGGTTGCAAAGAATGAACATGAACAACCACTAAACACCGATTGAAACTTCGTTTTCTTTTATAGAATCCATGGTAGATTATCATTAAAAAACCGATAGACCGACTTAATGATCATCCAACGAAATAATAGCACCAAAATAGAAAGGTGCATTTGTAGTTCCTACAAATTAACGCAGATTCAAAGGGGACAAAGGTTTTACCTCCTCTGGTGTCCAGCCACCTTTTGCTCGCCTAATAGAACCAGTGGTCCTCCTGAAAATTCAGTATAAACAATAATTCCCAGCTTTCAAAATAATAACACTCTATACAAATTAGATAAACGGCAAGTCCAACAACTAAAAGGAACAGCTAAACATAATCTGCAATCATAAACTCGACCAAAAACCGAAGTGTGTATAAGCAATCAAACCCAAATTGCGAAAAGAAAATTGGTCGGCACATCTGCTGTCAGATACCGACGATGATTGATTAGGGGAAATGGCTGTGGATGCTCAGCGACGGTAGTGTAGTCTCCAGCGAGGCAGTCTGACGTCAATAACTACGGTAATTTGGAGATTTTAAGTTTAGTTAGGGATTTGAGACTATTTTATAAAAAATTAAAATTGTTAATTTTTTAAAATTGAATTTTATTTAAAAAATAATTAAAAAAATTTAAAAATAAGTAAGTCATATGTATAATTTGGGCATTTATAGCTATTAAGCCTTAAAAAGGCCCTACGGATTGACTGCAGTCTGTCCAAATGCAAAGGAAAAATTACACCCACCGTGAGGCTCAACCTACAACCACAAGGTTAAGAGCCTTGCGCTCTACCGATTGAGCTAGACTGGCTTTGCATATTATGATTCGGGGTTTTTTTATTTAGAAAGATGGTACGGTCTTTACATCTTTAGGTTTTTCAACAATGACTTGATCTTTTTGAAACTTAGGTTACATTATAACGGCCTTAGTCTTGTCCATTTTCTCAAGCAAATTAGCAAACCCTCTAATCCTTGTAACTAAATGTAGTGACTTTTTTCTTTGTTTAAAAAAAAAGTTTCGAGGTTTTTTAGAAAAATCGTCGGCTACTAATTATCCCCTAAATTATTCTTTGAAAATCTTGGTTTAAAAGAGATTTTTTTTGAAAAATCGTAATCTTTTGAAAATGATAAAAATTTGGAGTCGCCACCAGCCACTTGGGTAAGGTAGGCCGAACACCATAAGAAATCAGAGATTTATTATGAAAGAGTTTGGGAGTTGGTTACGCCTGGAGAATGATTAGCACCCCATCACGCCCGAAAATTGGTGCCTAAATATTTGTTGCTTTCAAATTAATGGAATTTGTTAGAATTTGAAATGAATTTAATTCGGCGTACTTAATTGAAAATTAAGTTTAATTACACGGGCTTTATCAAATTGGTGGGTTCAAATTACTTGGACATTTAATTAATAAGATAGACGATACGTCGGACTTTAGATTAAACCAACATCATATAAGTCTGACTGCCGTGTTAATTTATGGTTCGATTCTCGTACATCACCTTTATGCATGGTGCAAGCAGTTAAGAGATGATGTCATGATTTTATCATGTTTTTTTAATTTTACCTTGGGTTGGTAAGGATTAATTCAATATTCGACCAATATCCTTTAAGCTCGGACTGTTACGACGCAAATATCAGAATTAATAGATACTTCCCTCTTTTATATTTTGAATTCATTAACATGTAAACTAAATTGGCCATATGAATGACAAATAAAATGGATGGCAAATAAAGGCTTAAATTGGCCATATGAATGACAAATAAAATGGATAGCAAGTAAAGCCTACCTAAGGCCTAACCTAAAAGGCCCAAGTTATGGAAGATCCAATTAGTGATCAGTTATTAATTAGGTGATTCTAGTATTAACCATAAATTAATTAACCCTAAAAGGCTAGAAAACCCTAACAAATTATGAGTTATCTTGTAATATGATAATTAATTCGATTGATTTTTAAAACAAATCGAGTTAATTAATCATAGCTTTTAATTAAAATATCAATCTAATTTCCATGTCAATTTTATCTTAAAGGTACTTAAGAAATGTCGAACTAGTTTAATGAATTTAACATTTATCCCAATAAGCCAAGGGTAAATTTAAATTCACTAAACTAATTCGAACCTTAGGTTTAACTACGGCTCTAAAAACTAACCCTAAGATTAACTTAATTAATTTAAAGACTATGCCCCTATAAAACGAGCGCATGCTTTAAATTAATTAAATTAACTTTTCCATAAAATAACCTAAAAGCCTAGTAAAGGGACCACTAAACACATATTAGAACCAAAAAGCACTAAGCAACCTAAAATATATACATAACAAAAACCATATATATATATAAGCTATATGTTATATATGTTATTTAAAAAAAAACTATATGTTATAATATATATATATTATGTATTATACCACACAAAATTATATGTTCTATAAAAATATATTGTATACATTATATAAAAATCATATTATATCAAAACCATATTATATGTATATTATATAAAAACCATATTATATATATTATGAAGGCTATACATTATAGGTTATAAGAGAGATTATATATTATATACATTGTAAAAAGACCGTATGTTATATTTATTATAAAAACCATATATATTAAAGAACTTTATATCATGTATAAACTATATAATAGGGTATATATGTGAAAACTATATTGTATATATATTATAAAAGTTATACCTTGTATTGCACATTTAAAACTATACAATATATTTTATTATAAAAACTATACTATATGCCATATATTATACATATTGTGTAAAAATATATTACATGAGAAACCAAACACTATATAACATACATATTAAACCACATCAAACATATATATCAATAGGAAAATAAAAGCATAATCACAAAAACGAGATTGAAATGTAAAAGAAACATATTACACAACAGAAATTAAAACATGTATATAAAAAGGGCGGCATGGCAAGAATTCTAAAAATACATGGACTACGGGAATAATTTAAAAAGGTGGAACCCCTCATATGCGAATATTACAGGGTGGAAGGATTTAAAAGGGAATTATCCCATTTTTAAAAGGGAACCAGGAGTGTAATTATCGAAAGCGGAATGGTTGTGGGCGACATTTCAAAAGGGTAGAGAGACTTATTATGGGAATAACCCATTTTTAAAACCTTGAAAAAAATATAAAAAGGGTCTTTCAGCCTAACGATTGTTTCTTTTGGCCATTTTCTCAAAACCCTTCACAAACAAATCCTTTTCTTTCCTCTAAAAACCAACACACAAAAAAACTTATAACTCCAAACTTGGATCAAGACCGAAAAATGGGATGAACATCATCCCTTGTTCATCGTGAACACGTGAACCCAAACCTAGAAACACTACCAAACCCAAAATCTGGTAGCCTTTCCGCCGCACGACGCCACGTCGGTCGTCACTCGTCGGCAGCCAGCGAATCAGGAAACGACCTTAAAAACTCCATTTTCCATTTTAAAACCAAAATCCGCCCCTAATTTTGAGAAAAAAATAAAGCCCACTTTTCTTGAAAAGTCGAAGCGAACAAAACCCTTTTGCGTTTAATCCTCCTAACGGTTCACCCATTTTGGCCCGAAGGCTTAGGCTTATCACTGGACGAGTAGCGTTTTTCAACGGCGGCCACGCTTCAAAGGTAAAAAATGAAACCTTAATCTATTTATTTAATGCTTCAAAAAGAAAGAAAGAGGGAATACCTTAGAAGGTTGTTTTTTGTATTGCTTGAAATCTCCCCCATTATTAGCTAGGGTTACAAATAGTTGGGTTTGGTTTTTATAACCGAAATTACATGTATTTAGAAAAGGGAAAAAAATAGAAAATCCCCTATTGGTTGTTCTGTGCAATTTGGCAGGATTCATGATGTTTCCTGTAGATGTCGACTTTGATTTTTGTGTTTTCTTGTTGTGTATGCATGTGATGCGAGAGAGGAGGAGGGGACCAGGACGAACGGCCAACGTGGAGCGATTCCAGCTGTTGATGGAGATATGGACAGTAACGGGGGAGCTAGAACGTCGCGCGTGGAGCCTTGTAACATCCTCCACCCGGCCTGGAAGATAACTGGGTCGGAGAACACTACCGGTGAACAAAACAGTGATCGGTGCGATAAATTTCAAATCAATGATCGACAATTAAAAAATATTATTCTTTACAAATATCACCAAATATAAACATTTATCCAATTTATCCAATGTGAAACAACAATTCATCATTTAGGACTAATTTATAACTTTTACAAGTTTTAAGGACTAATCTGTAAATTATGAAATTTTGGGGTCCTTTCATGAAATTGACTAAACAACAATGAAATTCAATATAATAACAGTAAGTCTGCAAGTTTTCATGTCATTCCGATACCGCTTACCTTTCCAATTAAGCTTAATATTATTTAGTGACCATTATGTAAATAATGCAGAAATATAATCTCAAGGCCGTATCGATACACCCCAAGGCCGTATCGGTACACTTTCAAGGCCGTATCGATAAACCCCAAGTCCGTATTGTTACACTTTATTTCCCAAAGCTTACTGCCAATATCCGTATCGATACACCCTTTTGGTATATCGGTACACCTTGTTGTCCGTATCGATAAACCCCAAGGCCGTATCGATACCGTTTTTCCATCAAACCTTACTGCCAATATCTGTATCGATACACCGTCACCGTTTGTGGGTCTCCCCTCCTCAGTGATAATCCTTTCGGCTTCCCCAAGCCGGATATGGTGAACTGAAGGGAGGGGAAGACCCCTTGTAGTTTCGTTTTGGTTTAAAAAATAGGTTTTTTTCGCTTCGTATTTTCTAGATCTAGGGCAAATAGGGGTGTATCCTCTGAATCCAACCACGGATTCATGTCGAGGGTGAAACGGGGGTTATTTTGGTGTGTTTTAGAGGCTCGTCGGCGTCGGTTAGCGGCGGCCGGCGGCGAAGAACACGGCGGCCGGCCGCCGGATTCTGGGTTTTACAGGGGATAATTGAGAGAAAATGAAGAACGGCAGGTTATTATAAAACGAAAAAATGAAACGAAATGAGGGAAATTTGAGCCGGGCCAAAAAAAAGCGTTTTATAGGTGTTATTATTTTTTGAAATGGGTAAATCACACACTTAATCCCCCGCGTTTCTAATATTTTCATTTTTGTCTTGCCGCATGGTATATTTACTACTCTGGTCCCTCTTGTATTTCAAAATCTTGCAATCCAGTCCCTAAATTACACCGAATCAGTTTCTAAATGGTAAAATTACGCCTTTAGCCATCCCGCGTTTTTGAACTTTTCATTTTGGGTCTACCCCTTGGTCCAATTACAATTTTGATCCTTCTAGGTTCTGTTTACTTCGCATTTTAGTCCTTAAATTACCTATTATTGTTTTTTAATTTCTGCCACTGACTTTTATTTTTCTTTCATTTCAGTCCTGTTTCTTTGTAAATACTCATGTTCGTATTATAATCGTATATGTTAATGTATTCTTTTGTCTTATTTTATATCCCTCCTATATGCCTCGTATTTTATGTTTAAATGTATTTGTGTATTAAGCTTACGATAGTTATGTATCTTTTTATCCGGTTATTCGTATTAAAGTATGCTATGTTCTAGTTGGTTCGTATACAACATGTTTTATATATTTTTATATGTGTATGTTCTCTTGGTTTTTTTTAGGTTACATGTTAGTGTATTTTTTTTTGTATGATATATTGTCCCATATATGTTGAAATATGTTTTATTACTAGTATGCATGTCTTTTTGAAATATTTGTTCGTCTATATGTATTTATTCCTATCTTGTTATTGTGGCATATTGAGTTTGCTTTTATCTGATATTAAGCTTGGTATGTATATGTGTATTTTAATTGCGTATTTCATTTATGTTAGATTAGTATTCTGATATGTGAATATTTACTGTTTTTAAATCATCTGCTATGTCTTCTATTTTTGTCATTAAGATTGCATATGGTATATAAATTGTTAATGCGGTGCCTTTTTATCCGAGCGTAAACAGGGCCAGTATCAGGCGTAGTGATAGTGGTTGGACGTTTATCCTCGGATAACGGGGGCCCTTAAAATTTATTCGCAATTATGACCGAATTTTAAAATAATCGTCACTTTAATCCGGAAAATCTAATATTAATAAAGCGGTAATTATTAAAGTACCAATTTTGGGCGTTGTGGGGGTGCTAATCCTTCCCCATCCGTAATCGACTCCCGAACCCAATCTTTTTGAATCTCTGGTTTTATGGTGTCCGGCCTACCTAAGTGGTCGGTGGCGACTCCATTTTTTAAAAAAATGCGGTTTTTTTTAAAAAACCCCACGGAATAAATATTTTATATCCAAAGAATCACGAACACCTTTCAAAAACACTTCGAAAATCCTCGTTTTTTAGCGATGATAAAAAGAAAGGGACATCGCTACATTTTGTAACCGCATTCCAATTACCAAAGTCTATACTGATACGCCTAAGCAGTATCGATACGCCCCTTTTTGACCAATGTTGACCTGACCAAATATGCAAGGCCGTATCGATACACTACCACCAATATCGATACGCCTTGCACTATAATGACAGATTTTATCTAATTTTTATTCGATTTGACCTACCGAACGATGTCCAGATACAATGAAAATTTACTAGCAAGTTTATAACCATTTAATTTACTAGCATGTCAAGTTTCATGTCAATGTGAATCTATTTACTAGGTTTTCACCTTTAGGAGCCTACTATATATTTTTAGTCATTTTTAAACCATTCAAAAAGACCACTTAGAGCCTCAAGCTCTATTACATCACAAGCTTAACATATACATATCAAAAGAGACCTATGTGACTATTCTAAGTACTTTGCCACCCTACTAGGAGTTCATAGGTTCGATTTACATTACTTTAGGCTTGTTTGTGACTTGTCCAACGCCTCCACCTCTCCGATCTCGAACAATGAGTCCCTTAACCTAAAATGGATGAGATGCAATGGATTAGGCATACATTGCCTAGTGAGGTAGCCATAAACGATGTTTTTAGCAATGTAATGCATTCCAAATCAAGTGATGGCAATAGCAATACAATGAACTACTAGTATCAATGCAATGATCATGATTGACAACAATATTTCTATATTTTAACAATAACCCTTGGATCGATTCCGGATAGTGGATACGTGAATTCCTACGCCTCGTCAAATTAGTGAATGGTCTAGTCCCTCTGCCTCACCAATATGACTAACATCATAACACACCTCTCCGCCTCGCCAAATTAATATAGGTTGGAGCCCTAGGACCGTAGTCCACCCGTACACTGAGCTCATGAATTCTATGGCATGCCAATTGTATCCAATGTCCACTCGAATCCAAGGTCCGGTGATTGAAACCCGTATTCAATATATTCAATGATTCATTAGCAATGGTGAAATTCCAATGATCAATATCCAATGATATGATGACAATGATCAATATTCTATAGTTCAATGGTAATATTCAATGCTTCATGGTTCGACCACAATGTTCAATAATCCTATTTACAATACCAATGACCAATGATACATTTTGATGTTTCGATGAAAATAACAATGGCGATATCAATGCTTGAATGATCAACAATGGCAATAACAATGCTCTATGAACAATATTCTATATTTCTATGATTCAATGACAATGCTAATGACAATATCGATATCCGATATCCAATGATATACTTACCGATACTTACCAATGTACTCCCTAAATGATTCGATGTAATATCCCTTAAAAATTAAGGTTAGCAATATTAAATTTGATAATAACGAAATTGAGAAAGGCACCTAACCTAGTACCGTGACTCCGACTACACTCACCTCGACAATCTGAGGCTTTCAAGGCTCTCAGATAGTAATCCCCTTGTTCCTAGATTTCGGTGGTGGTGGTGAATGCTTTCTCTCAACTTCTTGAGCTAGGTAAACAATAGGAATTGATTAGAATTAGCTATTCGATATTGGAATTAATGTAACAAAATCAATACCCAAATTCGAAATAGCCAATAGCTATGAAATTTCCATGGATTAAAGCTTTGAAATACCTAAGTTACCATAGATGGCCAAATCCTAACTTGATATTAAGCTCAATATATCTATGGATTTCAACAATATATTAGGGATTACAACTTACCCGATCTAAATCTATGTAAAGGATTTGATAAATCGAAGAAAACTAAGCTTGAATTCAAGGTCCAATGGAGGTGCTTGCTTGTTCAAGTAGGAGGTTGAAGATGACATAGATGAGAGGTGGTTGCTTGGTTTCCCAATCGAGTAAGTGTAGCTTTCCCAACTCTTTCCCTTTTTACTACTTAACCAAAGGCTTTCCTTCACTTGAAGGAAAGTTTTCAGATCACTCCACGTATGGGTGATTTTAATTGAGGAGGGGCTTTCCTCTATGGTTTTGAAACACGAAAGGGTCGCGGGCGTGAATATGGGGAGGCGGAGGGTTTTAAAACATAAATAACCCTTTTTAAAAAAACATGTATAAAACTCAAATTTTTTACTGAAAATAGAAAAAAAATTATTCTTTTCAAAAACTCAGATAACTATCCCCTTATTCTCTCGATCTCTAATAAACGCCGCCATTCATCGATGCACCAAACCCAAAAATCACCTCCTTTCCACCACGTCGACCGCCGTTTGCTGGCAGTCAACGAACACTAAAACCAACCAAAATAACTTTTTTCTCAGTTTAAATCCAAATCCGTCCTTTTTTCTTGAAAAACGATAAAGCTCCTTTCTTTAATGAAAATATAACCGAAACCCTAAATCCAATTTAAAAAAAAACTCTCTTTCAACGCCCGCCTTTTCACCGATTCACCATGCACGACCTTAAGAAGGCCATGAGGCTTGTCATCGGCGGAGAAAGACAACAGTACGAGGGAAGACGAAAAGTCATGAAGTTAAACAAAAATAAAACCCTAACTTTTATTTGCTATGATGCTTCGAAAAGAAAGGAAAAGAAGAGATACCTTTGGAATCTGGAGGCTTTTTGCTTTCTAATGCTTGATAATCCAAAATCTTTTTTTTACAATATTCTAGGGTTTCATATATATACCCTGAAAATTACATGAATAAAAAAAGGAAAATGAAATAATAAAATCGTCTATTGGTTGCCTCTATTATTTTTGGTATTTTTGTGCATTTGTGAAATTGTTGGCTAATCCCCTAAATTTGTTAGTAATACATCTGATATCGTCCTTTGTGTTCCCTTGCATGTTGTGGCCGAACGTGAGGAGGAGGGGACAAAAGGGAGAATTGCCTTTGTACATCGACGTGGAGCAAAATTAGAGGGTTGCGATTGATCAAGGACGGATAGATGGCTCGGAATCGATCCTTGATCGGATGGCCAGAACGTCTGCATGAGCATCTAAATGGTCAGAAGGAAGTTGAAGTGACGTGTGGTTGAAGCTGAAGAGATGCACAAATGGTAGCCGAGGGGCTTTATTTCCGCTTCGGTGCTTACTTCAAACATTACGACCAACGTTTCCAAAGCATCCGCCATTTGATTTTCTTCCCTCGGAAGGTAGGCAAAATTGATCTTTTTGAAGTCTTTGACTAATTCTTGGATCAAATCATAATACTTGACCAACTTTGGGTCTTTTGTTTCCATTCTTTTTGGAGCTGATAAACTACCAGAGACGAATCTCCAAAAACTTGAAGCACCCTAACCTTTCTTTCAATGTCCGCTCGCAATCCCATGACACAAGCCTTATACTCGGCTATGTTGTTTGCACAAAAAGAATTCCAATCTACTTGTGAAGGGATAGTAGATATTTTCTGAAGAAATTAATACTGCTCCTATTCCGTGTCCTAGGGCATTGAATGCTCTATCAAGATAGAGTTTCCACGACTCATCATCGGAAGTAGGCATTTCTTCCATAATTATGCACATTAAGTCTTTATCGGGAAAATTAAAGTTCAAGGGTTCTTAGTCGTCTGAAGCACGGTTGGCTAGGAAATCTACTATAACACTTCATTTTATTGCTTTCTGACTTACATACACAATGTTGTATTCAGACAAAAGTATTTGCTAACAAGCCATCTTCTCAGTTAGTGCTGGTGTTTTCATCAAGAATTTTAATGGGTCAAACTTGGATATCAACCAAGTGGTATGATACAACATGTATTGCCTAAGCCTTTTAGTAACCCACACTAGATCACAACATAATTTTTGGATCGATGGGTAACATGTTTCACAATCGGTGAACTTTTTGGTCAAATAGCAGATCGTTTTTTCTTTCTTTCCGGACTTGTCATGCTGCCCCAAAATACAACCCATTGAATTCTCAAAGATTGTCAAGTATAAGATCAATGGTCTATCTAGCACCGGCACCACTAGAATCGGAGAATTAGTCAAATACTTATTGATCTTGTCTAAAGCCTCTTAGCATTCTTCAACCCATATTCCCGGATTATTCTTTCGAATAAATCTAAAGATAGGGTCGCATTTGTCGGCCAACTGAGAAATGAACAGAGATATATAATTTAATCTTCCTAAGAAGCCTCAAAATTCTTTTTGTGTCTGAGGTGGTAGAAGATTTTGAATGGCTTTCACTTTTTCAGGGTCAATCTCGATCCTTTTTTGGCTAACCACAAAACCTAAGAGCTTGCCAGACGTAAGCACTTAGTCGGGTTGAGCTTTAACTGATACTTTCTCAATCTTTGGAATAGCTTTCTCAAGTTTTGAATATACTTCTCTTCGGTTTGAGACTTGGCAATCATGTCATCCACATATACCTCGATCTCTTTATGCATTATGTCATGGAATATAGTTACCATGGCTTTTTGATAGGTTGCTTCGGCATTATTTAGTCCAAAAGGCATCTCTTTATAACAAAATGACCCCTACATGGTCACAAATGTAGTTTTCTCCATATCTTCAAGATGCATTTTAATTTGGTTATACCCCGAGAAACCATTCATAAAAGAGAACCACAAATGCCCCGTGGTGTTGTCGACCAAAGTATCAATGTGAGGTAAAAGGAAATTATCCTTGGAGCTTGCCCTATTGAGATCTCTATAGTCTACACACATACGAACCTTTTCGTCCTTCTTAGGAATAGGGACTATATTTGCTACCCACTTCGGGTACTTGGCAACCTTTAAGAAATCGGCCTCATACAGTTTTTCACTTCTTCCCAAATTTTCAACAACATATCCGTCCTCATTCTCCTTAGTTTATATTGAACTGTCTTGCATTCTAACCTTATCAGTAGCTTGCGTACCACAATACTCATGTCTAATCCTGGCATATCTTGATAAGTCCAAGCAAAAACATCTTTGAATTTTTGGAGCAAATCTATCAGCTCATACCTAGTCTTGGGTGAGAAAGTAGTGCCAATCTTTACCTCTTTTCTCTCTTCATCAGTCCCCAAATTGAGAACCTTCATCTCTTCTTGATGGGACAGGATCTGTTTGTCCTCGCTTGCCATTAATTTGAGTAATTTATCCAGGACCTCACATTTTATCTCATCTTCTCCTTCATCAATTTCCGCCAAATAAAAGGGTTGCCCGAAATCTATCTCGGGATCAGATTTAGAATCATTCATACAGTTAATAACAGGGACCCTGAAACATTTTGGAAATAAATATGTATTGGGATGAGAAATGAATATTCTTATGAAATGAATGAAATAATAAATAATGAATGTAATAAATGAATGCAATAGATATGATGTTTGTCATTTGAGAAAAAACGGAAAACATCCTTATCATTGAATTGAAAAGTAAGCAAGTTAACATAGAACCCTTTTACAAAAGATCCCTATTGCTCGCGGGCAAAAGAGAATAGGGTTGGTTTTGAGTATTACTCTGATTCAGACCTAAAGACCATAGGTAAGTCCTCACTGGTCCAATTGCTGAGTGTCTCTCCCGGGAAGCAAGGGCGAATTTTGGCCAAAAACTTGTCGCTCTTTCCATCTTCAGTTATCATGTTAACATACATCTCTTCTAACGCCTCATTGAACCTTTCTTCGTTATTAAGCTTGTCACTCTCATGATTGGTCTCATGCACTTTTTTTCGGCATTGACTATCCCACTGGACACAAAAATATCCTTCATGTCAGAATAAGTCATTGGCTCCTACGAAATATCTTTGCCCTTGAATCTGGCCCTTCTTTGTTCTTCTCTTTTATTTCATTCTAACTTCCTTTGCTGAAAACTGGGCTTGTAGCCGAGCTAGAACCGATCTTTCTTATTGATGACACTTTTGGCGCGCAAACAACCTTGTAGGTTCTTTCTGAGGCTCTTTTCTTTCTTAGCTCTTCATCCTAAAATTTCCCAAACCGTCATCTTAGTACAATTAGACAGTCTAGGGCGTGGGATATTGTTTCCTTTCGCCACAAAAGTAGCATTCACAAATTCCAAGGCCTTAAAGAGCATTCAACAGTATCTTCATTGGTTTGGATGTAAGGGGCATCAATTGTCACAGAAGCAATGATATCTTGTTTGGCCTTTACGCTTACCAACTTCCCCTCGATGAAAAATTTTAGTTTTTAGTGTAATGACGAAGGCACGGTGCCGGCCGAATGAATACAAGACCTTTCTAACAGACAATTATAGGTTGGCCGAATATACATTACCACAAACTCGACGATGTACTCGGTAGGTCCGATTAATAGGGAATCTTAATCTTCCCAATCACATCCTTTTGGGTCTCATCAAATGCTCTAACAGAATTTTGGCACGGCTTCATATGTGAACTATCAATGGGCAACCTTTGCAAAGTCGCCACCAGCAATACATTCAAAGCAGATCCATTGTCCATAAGTACTCCTAGAAGGATATGTCATTTGCAATGGATAGTAATATTCAATGCTTTGTTTGACCCCATACCCCCATTTAGAATCTTATTGTCATTGAAGGTGATGTAGTTATCAGCAGCGATGTGTTCTACTATCCGGTCTAACTTACTCACTGAAATATTATTTGGGACGAAAGTTTGGTTCAAAACCTTCAATAGTGCAATACGATGCTTTTCAGAGCTCAATAGTAACTCAAACACTGAAATCTGGGCTTGTTGTTTTTAGAGTTGTTCGATGATGCTATATTTGTTATGCTTTAGGAACCTTAATAACTCATGTGCTTGTGTCTCTGCCACCGGCTCATTCATCTTTGGAGGAGGCTCATCCCCGAAAATCTTTTCAGGCTCGATTATTACTGTTTTACCATTGTCCTTTGGCTCCTCCACCACATTTGATGTTTTCGATGAATAACACCTACCACTTCTTGTAAAATACCCTACTTCATTCACTGTTTCAGCCTTCAACTCCACTAAATCTTCCTTTTTTGTGGGCTTCTCCTTGTTGGATGAATTTTCATCTCCTTGTAGTTCTGATCCTCCTAGTACAGAGATATGAGCGGTGTAGTTCCACAAAACCTTCTGGGTTTCCTTGAAAGGAAAGAAAGTCGGAGCCGAAAATCAAAGCTTCAGAGCTACCTTAGAACTTTCTCCTTGGGACGAACTTTCTTCCTTCGATTTAAGTGAAATAACAAACAGCCTATCCACACCGTACTTGACCTTAGGGCTATCCGATGTACATACATCTAGCTCCTACTTTCCTTTATCCTTTTCGAAAAATTTGATCTCTTTATTGTCCATCATTTTCTAAATCACTTGCTTGAACTCTTCACAATATTGAATTTTGTATCCTTCGTTCTGATGGAACTTTCAGTATGGCCCACACCCCCTCTTGCACAATTTCCATGTCCTGATCAATTAGGCGCGCCATACACAATTTTTGGAATACCCATCTCAAATGGGACTTGACTTCGGACACATTTCTTTTCGCATTTCTAGTGTATTCTTCCTCAATTGCATTCATGCCATGACCCCCACTATTTGGTAGTGGGTTGGCAGCCGCATTTGGTTTATCTAATTGCAACACCTCGGTTTTTATCATGTTTTGCACAAACTTTTTAAATGCAATACAGTTCTTAATTGAGTGCCCCTTTCATCGATGCACAAACCCAAAAACCACCTTATTTTCACCACATCGACTGCCGCTTGCTGGCAACTGGCGAACTCTAAAACCAACCAAAACAATTCATTTTCTCGATTTAAAACTAGATCCATCCTTATTTTTGCTTGAAAAACAATAAAGCCCATTCTTTTTTATGAAAACAGAACTAAAACCCTAAACTCAATTTTAAAAAATGGTGGTCGACAAACCCTAAAACCATCCAAAATAACTCATTTTCTCGATTTAAAACTAAATCCATCCTTTTTTTTGCTTGAAAAACAATAAAGCCCCTTCCTTTTTATGAAAACAGAACTGAAACCCTAAACCCAATTTAAAAAAACCTCTCTTTCAACGCCTACCTCTTCACCGATTCACCATGCACGACCTCAAGGAGGCCAGAAGGCTTACCATTAGCGAAAAAAGGCAACGGCGTAAGGGAAGACGAATTGTCACAAAGGTAAAGAAAAACAAAACCCTAAATTTTATTTGTTATGATGCTTCGGAAAGAAAAAAAGAGAAGAGATACCTCTAGAATCTGAAGGCTTCTTGCTTTCTATTGCTTGATAATCCAGAATCCTCTTTTTTTACAATATTATAGGGTTTCGTATATATACCCTGAAAATTACATGAATAAAAAAAGAAAACAAAATGCTAAAATCGTCTATTGGCTACCTCTGTTGTTTTTGATATTTTTGTGCATTTATGAAATTGTTGGCTAATCCCCTGCATTTGTTGGTAATACATCTGACCTCGTCATTTGTGTTCCTTGCATGTTGTGGCCGAACGTGAGGAGGAGGGGACTAGAGGGAGATCCGCTTTCGTACACCGACGTGGAGCCAAATCTGAGGGTTGCGGTTGATCAAGGATGGATTCGGACTCGATCCTTGATCAGATGTCTGGAACGCCTGTATGAGCATCTAAACGGTCAAGAGGAAGTTAAAGCGATGTGTGTGAGCTCCACGCGCGCGTGGGGTGGGTCGTGCGTGCTGAAGCTGAAGAGATGCCCTCGCTAAAATCTGGACCGTCAGATCTGATTTAGATCTGACAGTTGTGGTGAGCGATTGCGCCAAAAGACAAGGCAAATTAGGTTTTTTATTATTGGGCCTAAAATGGACCACTAATGTAATATTTTTTGGGTTTTAGACTATGTAAATGGACTTAATGTTTTAATGGACTGTTTATAAAAATATTGGGCTATTTATTTATATGTATATATTCTTTTTCTTTCATTTCCATGACCAACAATAATATATATTAATAGTAATGTAACATAGTGATATTAATAGAAAATGATATAGGTAATAATAATAAGAACAATAATGAACAGATAATAATCTATATAAAGTAACATGAATAATAAAATGAATAGGCTATCTTTCATACAAAATTAATAATTACAAGTATTAAATAATTTCATTTTAAGTAAAATTGTTTCATTTAATAATCATATTGAAATTGCAATTGACACAAAATTTTAAAAATATTAAATAAGAACTCTACAAGTGGTTTCAAAAAAATGATGTTATGTAAATTCGAACAACTTTATTGTAATATGCATGTGCCTTATCAAAGACTTAAAATAAAATATGAGCAAATAATATTTTATAATCAATTTAAGGCTATTAAAAATATTAAATAAAAATAGACCCGCAATGTAAAATTGAATTTTTTAATATATATGTAGTACTTTAATAAAATCCACTTGTATCCTGTAGGAATCGCAAGCCTTTGATTTGAGATATTCTCAATCACTTTTTCTTGTTACAAAAAGTTCGTCTCCCCCACGCGTTCTCAGATAGTCAACTCCCCCCTCCCCATTAATGTCTAAAATAAATCAAGTTGCAATTCATTATTATTTGATATATATATATATATATATATATATATATATATATATGGGGATTCTTATACTATATATTGGCGATGCTTTAATTTTAGGGTTTATGGTTTTAGTTCAAAGTAAATAATTTAGGGGTTTAGAATTTAGGGATAGTGATTAAGATTTAAGGTTTAGAGTTATAATTTAGGGTTTATAAGTTAAAACTTAAATCCTAACCATATTAACCTAAAAACAAAACCTTAAATCTAACCATTACCTCTAAATTCTAAATCCTTACACCTAAACCCATAAATCCTACACCCTAAACTAATATCTTAAATCTTAAAACTAAAACACTATTGTATTGAATATAAAATATACCACTGTATTGAATTTAATATATATATATATATATATATCGATTGTCGTATCAATTTTTCAGGACTTTACATTGATTAATTCAGATCCGTTCACTTGACCTTTAATGGGTAAGCTATTGAGTGATTTTTTTTGCCTAAATAAAATCTCAAACTCAAAACTTGTTTAAACGATACCAAACTACTTACCACTTGACCAAACTCGTTAATAAAAAAATATATTAATAATACTTCCACGGCTCTCCATTTTCGTCTCTTAAATTGAATTCATTGCTCTGATTAGATAATATATTGAATCGTTTGAAATTTAAATTTTAATATTATTTAATAATATAAATAAAATTATAATAATTAATTCATCATTTAAATTAATCCATTAATAAATTAAAAACAACTCATTATAAAGAAAATCAACTCTCTTCCTCCTTTTTTTTTTCTCTTCATTTTATTAGTCTCGTTTTCTCTTCTCCTTCTTGTAGCGATGTCCTTTTTCTTTTAAAAATCGCTAAATAAGAACGTGGATTTTTCGAAGAGTGTTTTTGAAAGGTGTTTGTGACTCTTTTGGATATAAAATATTTGTTCCGTGGGGGTTTTTTCTTTAAAAAAACCGCATAAAAAAATAGAGTCGCCACCGGCCATTTAGGTAGGCCGGACACCATGAAACCAGAGATTCAAAAAGACAGGGTTCGGGAGTCGGTTACGGATGGGGAAGGATTAGCACCCCCACACCGCCCAAAATTGGTACTTTAATAATTACCGCTTTATTAATATTGGATTTTTCGGATTAAAGTGACGATTATTTTAAAATTCGGTCATAATTACGAATTAATTTTAAGGGTCCCGTTATCCGAGAATAAACGCCCAACCACTATCACTACGCTTGATACTGGCCCCGTTTACGCTCGGATAAAAGGACACCGCATTAACAAGTTATAAATCATATGCAATCTTAGTGGCAAAAATATAAAACATGGCAAAATATTTAAATGTAATAAATATTGACATAACAGGATACTAATCTAACATAAATGATATACTAGACTAAACATGCATATATACATATTAATCTAAATAATAGACAAAAACAATTGTAACATATCAGAATAATAAGGCAGGAATAATTACGTATAAATGAACAAATATTTCAAAAAGACATGTATACTAGTAATAAAACATATTTCAACGTATATGGGACAATATATCATACAAACAAAAGTAAATATACTAGCATGTAATCCTTAAAAAACATACACACATACAAAAATACAAAATATACCATGTACGAATCAACTAAAAGCATAACATGTTTAGTATGAATAACCTGATAAAAAGATGCATAACTATTATAAGCTTAACACACATATACATGTAAACATAAAATACGAGGCATATACGAAGGACATAAAATAAAACAATAGAATATCAACATATACGATTATAATACGAACATGAATATTTACAAAGGATATAGGACTGAAATGAAAGAAAAACAAAAGTCAGTGGCAGAAATTAAAGAGCAATAATATGTAATTTAGGGACGAAATTGCGAAACAAACAAAACCTAAAAGGATCAGAATTGTAATTAGACCAAGGGGCAGACTCAAAGTGAAAAATTCAAAAACGCGGGATGGTTAAGGGCGTAATTTTACCATTTAGAAACTGACTCGGTGTAATTTAGGGACTAGATTGTAAACTTTTGAAATATCAAGGGGACTGGGATTGTAATTATACCATGCGGCGAGACAAAAACGAAAATATTGAAAACGCGGTGGGATTAAGTGCGTAATTTACCCATTTAACGAAATAATAACAACTATAAAAGCCCCCCTTTTTGGCCGAAATCAAATTTTGGTCATTCGTTTCATTTTTTTGATTTTTGTAAGAATCATCTATTCTTCGTTCTCTCAATTGTTCTTCAAAACCCGAGACCGCGGCCGGCCAGCGTGTTCTCTCATGCCACGGCCCGCTAACCGGCCCGCCGCGCGTGACTCAAAATACACCAAAACAACCCCCTTTCGTCCTCAATACGAATCCTAGGTTGGATTCGGAGGATATACCTCTATTCGCCTAGATCTAGGAAATACGAACCAAAAAATATTTTTTTAGACCAAAACAAAACTACAAAGGGTCTTCTCCTCCCTTTAGTTCACTGGATCTGGCTTGTAGAAGCCGAAAGGCTTATCACCGAGGAAGGAAGACCCACAAACAACGCCAAAGAAGACTACTCTCTTTTTTTTTTTTTTTTTTTTCGTATATGCATGTAAAGAAAACAAGTAAGAAAAAGAGACAAACATTTACCACTGGATCTGTCTTTTCGATTCACTTGACTGGTTACAATTTTTGGTTTTTACAAGATCTCTGTTCTCTCTTTTCTTTTTGTTCCTCTCTCCCCTTTTTTTTCTATCTCTCCCCCGTTACAAAAGTTCCCGCTTCATATATATTATTGTCTTCGTTTTGTTGCAAGTTGCATCTTGCTTTTTCAGATCTGGATTGAACTGACAATTTTGCTTGTTATCTTGGGCATGTTCTGAACACGGGGACAGAATATCGGCGCGCGGTGGCGATATGGACGATTCCGCGCGACGGACGTTCTCGGCCGTTAGATCGGATCGATCTAACGGTCGAGATGGCTTGAAGAACGATCGGCCTGGATGAAGCCTCGATTTGATGAGACGGCTCCAGATCTTGACACGTGGAGCTCCGCAGTCGAGGAGTCAGAATGCGTGGATCTTACGCGCGCGTGGGATATTAAAGCGTCTGCGCGTGGACCACACGCGTGCGTGGCACTCGAACGGTCCATACGTGTGGAACACGCGCTGGCGGATATTTTTGATCTCTTGGTTGCATCGTGGCGTTGGATCGAGATCTTGATCCAACGGCCTACGATTCCCACATTGTAATTAGATAAGATTTAGATTTGGGCCAACCGAGCCTTGTAATTGGACTTGGACTGTAAATTTTATTTGGGTTTAATATATTTAATTTTTTTATTTTATCAGCCCATAATATTAATAATAATATAATTATAACAAAGAATACATATACATACGACAATGTATACTTATATTATACAATCATTAATTAATATAATATTCTAGCATACGTACGTATAATCATACATATAATTAACATAACATCTATATATGTTAATCATATACGCTACATACACACACACACACATACACCCTTAATATGTATACATACATAGCTTATAATATACATGCATACCCTTTATATTTATTAGTAAAACTCATGCAAACAATAAACATATAATATAATAAACATACATGCAACACTAATATGTATTTACAAGTAAAAAATGAGTGATTACATTTGCCCTCTTTGCTTGTTCTCATGGAATGGGAACAAAGCAAAGATTCATAATCACTCATTTTTATCGAGACTTCTGTTTTGTAGCTTTGGAAAAAACGTGTTCTTTTGGATATCTCCGCTCTTCCTTGGCTGAATCTTCAGGCTCGAAAGTTCTTCCTATATAGGACTTCGTCACCTTCCGATCTTGTAGCTCTGTGCTCTTCCTATATAGAACCCTTCACTTCGGATTTGTAAAGCTTGGAGTCCTTCCTATATAGAACTTTTTTTAGCCTTCAAACGCTGGTTTCTCCTATATAAAACCTTTTGCGCCGCTGATGGATTTTTTCGACTGGGAGTTCTTTTTGAGATTTTAGATTTAAGGTTCTCTCTCTATGGAACCTTTCACTGGGGCTTGAAAATGCAGGTTCTTTTTTTTTTTACGAGGCTGTTTCCTTTTTTGGACCTACGCTACTAAGACTGCCACATCATGCCCGAAGGACTTACTGATGACCCGAAGGATTTATCATCATGCTCGAAAGACTTACTGATGGCCCGAAGGACTTAACATCGTGCCCGAAGGACTTACCGATGACCCAAAAAATTTAATATCTGGATCTGACGCCGACATGGATGTTGTTTTATGGGGACTCACGCGGATATGCTGCCACATCATGCCCGAAGGACTTACTGATTACCCGAAGGATTTAACACCACGCTCGAAAGACTTCTTCGATGACCCGAAGGATTTAACATCGTGCCCGGCGGACTTACCGATGACCCGAAGGATTTAATATTCGGATTTGACGCCGACTTGGTTGTTGTTTTATGGGGACTCACGCGGATATGCTGCCACATCATGCCCGGCGACTTACCGATGACCCGAAGGATTTAACACCACGCCGAAAGACTTACCGATGACTCGAAGATTTAACATCGTGCCCGGGGACTTACCGATGACCCGAAGGATTTAATATTTGGATTTGACGCCGACATGGCTGTTGTTTTATGGGGACTCACGCGCCCACATCATGCCCGGGACTTACCGATGACCCGAAGGATTTAACACCACGCTCGAAAGACTTCTTGATGACCCGAAGGATTTAACATCGTGCCCGGGGACTTACCGATGACCCGAAGGATTTAATATCTGGATTTGACGCCGACATGGCTGTTGTTGTTTTATGGGGACTCACGCGGATATGCTGCCACATCATGCCCGGGACTTACGATGACCCGAAGGATTTAACACCACGCCGAAAGACTTATCGATGACCGAAGGATTTAACATCGTGTCCGGAGGACTTACCGATGACCCGAAGGATTTAATATCTGGATCTGACGCCGACATGGCTGTTGATTTATGGGGACTCACGCGGATATGCTGCCACATCATGCCCGGAGAACTTACTGATGACCCGAAGGATTTAACGTCATGCTCGAAAGACTTACTAATGACCCGGCGGGATTTAACATCGTGCCCGGCGGACTTACCGATGACCCGGCGATTTAATATCCGGATCTAACGCCGACATGGCTGTTGTTTTTATGGACTTTGGTAAATTCTTCGATAATTCTTCAAATACCTATTTAGGAACAAACAAAATTGACATGCCCCTATCTATATGATGCATGTAATGTTATGATTTCTTTCTCCTCTTTTTCTCTTTTCTTTGTTAATCTTATGTCCTGAAAAGTCATTCTTCCGATTTCTCTATTTCCTTTCCTTTTTTGCGGTATGCTCAATTTTGATCTTCATTTCACAAATTTTGCTCAATGGGCATCTGCTCTTGTTCGTTTGCACGATCACCCGCCTTTTTTCTTCGGGTTTTACATCACTTCTCGACAAACATTATATCATGCGTGTGCAGAGATTCTTACTATTCTTTACATTCAGATATTGCCCCATTCGATCGTGCTCGGCTATCTTCCAGTTCTTTTGACCCAATATTACGAGTATTTGTTAATTTTCGTCATCGGGGTGAGCGAAAATGCTTCTTAACCTCAATCTTCTTGTTGCCTCTTGACGGACACCATTCATCGATCTCTATGATTTAATTCTTTGGAGACTCAATGTTTACTTTTTTTACCGTTCCCTCATTTTGTAAGCTCATTCTTGTCCTGTTTCGTCATTCATTTTCTTGAACCAAACAAGGCATCATGGCTGAATTCGCTTCTTGTTCTTGAGTGTCGACACCTATACCTCTGCTATCATCTTCATTCTATGCATTGTGAGGTCATTTTACGTTTAGGGGCTTCAATAGTATCCGCCTCCTTGTGTTCTGGATCTTACCCCTGAAGTAATACATGTAAATTTTTGTTGCTTTAACTTGTCAATTTGCTGATTGGTGTTCCACTGAAGGGTATCATTTAGATTAACATACAAGATTTTGAAAACACATCGTAGGAGCTCTGGATATCATGTGCAAGAGTGGCTTAGATTCAACCACTTGGTAATTCCAAAGATATGAAATCTTCCCTGGTGACTCAGTTCATCCTCATGATTACCGCGTTGCTGCAGAGTGCTACTCTTTCTCAATTCTCATTATCTACTCCGCCCTCAAAAGGGTAGGCTTGTATAACCACTCGAGCGCAGAAATATTACTCTAGGAATAAAGTTCTGGGTGGTGCGAGTCTTAATTTTTCCCATGGTATCGCCTATTTTCTTTCTTTTCTTTTTCCTTCTTT
Source organism: Hibiscus mutabilis (assembly GCA_019671005.1). Lineage (NCBI taxonomy): Eukaryota > Viridiplantae > Streptophyta > Magnoliopsida > Malvales > Malvaceae > Hibiscus > Hibiscus mutabilis. The sequence continues at coordinate 75,531,853 of CM033716.1, forward strand.
TTTGAGTTTTTTATTTTTATCGTTATTTGAGGAAATCAATTCATCACAGTCCTTTGTCTTGAGGACAATGATGGAGCAAACAACACTGCCCCAAGTTACTCGGCATAGTCACGATTAGAAAATATTACCATCACTCATGAAGCTAAGGTTTCTTGAATTGGATGATGTATCTCCACCCTATCGCTTCAGCGGAGTGCCCCAAAATTTCCATACTCTTATCCGAACAAGCCTATTACCAGGTTTCGAACATAGGAGTACTTTTTTATTATTATTTCATTTTCATTTTCATTTCTTTTTTCTTTTTTCTCTTTTTTCTCTTCCTTTTTTGTTTTGCTTCTTCTTTACTACCTAGAAGATTATGCCTAGAGTTTCAATTTCAAGCAACTCTACATGGTTGACATTTAGAGCTTTTTCGTCCTTAAATATCATCGAAAGAGTAATAATCTCGCTTTGCTGACCAGAGTCCGGTGGGGAAGATCACACATCATTGTTGTCACGACATCTATCTAATGTCACATCTTGCAATTGATCCAGCGTCCTACAACGACGAGAAAATATCTATGTGCTTTCAAAAACATTATATGTTAAGCAAAATGTGTTCTTTATTGAAATACAAATCAACAAACATGCCCCATCACAAAAGATCTTTGCCACATGGGGGCCACATAGAGTTGATCCCTTGTATTACTTCAGGAAGGTATTTTAATGTAGAGACATCTCTGGCTTCTTCAGTACTATGTAGATTTGCTTTCTCATCCTTGGTCTTCCACTGCTTGATCAGCTCTTGTGTCAGGGTTCCATCATCGACCAGCTTCTTGATTTCATCCGGTAAAGGTCTACATTTTCTGGTGGGATGCTCCGGTGCCCCCATATGGAATTCGCATATGCTACTCGAGTCAAAACTATGGGCATACAGATCAGGTGCACTCTTCATAGGCCTAGGAACAAGATAGTGACCCTCTACCAGATGAGGCCAAATGTCTGAGATAGATGTTCCAAACACTTCCAAATTTGCGCTCGTCCGAGGAATTTTCCTTGATGCCCCAAATTTGTCAGTCTGTCTCCTTCTTTTACGGCCACACGAACCTTGGAGATGACACTCATTTATGTCTCCATCCTTATCTATCTTATCTTCGCTTCGGTCCTTAGACTTAGACCCCAATTTTCCTTCTTTGATTGCATATTCTACCCTTTCTCCAATCGTCATGAAATCTTCGAATTTGTTTCTCGATTTTTCCAACATCATATCGAAGAAGGGAGAGGGAAGCGTTGCATGGAATAGGGGAGTCAACTCTTCTTCCGCTATAGGGGGCTGGACTTGGGTCGCCAGACATCGCCACCTTAATGCATATTCCCTGAAGCTTTCATTTGGCCTCATTTTCTCATTCTGAAGAAACTGTCGACAAAGTGCTAAATCTAAAGCATATTTGTATTGATCCAAGAAGGCATTAGCGAGGTCACCCCATGACCTAACTTGGTTTCTATTCAAACGGTTGTACCACACTGCTGCTGGTCCCGTCAGGCTATCATGGAAATGGTGAATCAACAATTCTTCATTCTTTATGTATCCTTCCATTTTTCTACAAAACATGGTTAAGTGAATCTTCGGGCAGCTGGTTCCGTCATACTGTGCAAATACGGGAACTTTGAAATCTGGAGGAATGACCAAATCAGGGACTAGGCAGAATTCCCTCGTATTGAAGACATTTATCTTCTCTTTCTTCTTAAGCTCTTTCTCGATTTTTTCTTCTAACTGGTCAAGCCTCGACTCTTCAATTCGTTTCATTTTCCGATTAATTCTGCCATCGAACCCCATGTATTAAATGATGAAGTGCCATGTGATGATAAAACAATAAAAAATGTGATGCCAATGCAATGCATGAATGCAATAAAGCATTGATTCCGCAAGTGATTTGTCCTTATAGAACATCTTTCATTCAGACCAAAAGGTTTCATTACATCCGGTATTAGGGTTTTACAGATATCGGTGAGCCCTGGCACCTAATGTCTTGACCTCATTCAACAGTCTTGTCAAGTTTCCTTCGCGGTCCAATGCCGGATCCATATTCTGGCTTATTGGTGCTGCTGCATCGGCTAAATCTGCTACCTGTTGAGCTACTTGTCGGGCTTGAGTCGTAACCATCTTCATGTCCTGATCTTTCTCCCGTATTGTTTGCTCGGCCTTTTGTAGCTTGACGGTCATTGCCCCAGCACGGATCTCACTGGTATGTAAAGCAGTCTCGAGCCTCACTATCTGTTCTTTGAGTGCTGCGTTTTCCATTTGGAAGGCTTGTGATTCATTCCTTTCCTGGTGCAGACTTGATTTCAGGATATCTTCCATGGCCAGACTGCTTTCCAACTCATTTTGGATAAAGTCGCGTTGGCCCTCAGCCTCTTCCAGCTTCTTTGATAATGATCTGACTTTATTCTTACTATTCTTGCATTTCTGCTTCCAGCGTTCTGAACCGTTCCTCAGCTTAATCATACCATTGACCCACTCTTCCGTGGTGTCACCCAGACCGAAACTCTTGAATTCAAAGTGCAGCTTCTGGTACTCGTCTTGTACATTCTTTGATTTCATGCTCAGATTGTGCCTCTCATACTCGAGCTGGTCGCGTTTGTGTGCAAGTTCATCTTCTGAGACGCTTTTATTATTGACTCCTAACTTTATCCCGCTTAAGTGACCCACTCCTGTGTTATCCGAACCTTGGGCTGGATATTGTTCCTTCTTCGACTTTGCCCCTCGGGCAACGGCTGGCTGGCTGAAGAATCGGGGTTGTCCGTCTTCGAAACCCAAAATTCCCATTCTAATAAGATCTTGAACTCTGTCCTTCAGGGCCCTACAATTTTCAGTGTGACGACTCGAATCGCCTATGTGGTAGCTGCACCAGACACGACTATTGTAATCTTTCGGATAAGGAGGTTTTCTTGGTATAGACTTCATTGGTATGATAAGGTTCCTTTCGACAAGCAACGGAAGTAACTCGGTGTATTTCATGGGTATAGGATAATGTCTTCTGATGTCATTAGATTCTCGAACTTCCCCTGGTTTTGCCTCTGTTCCCTGGGTATCTTCCCCAGATATGTTACTTGTCTGCTTCTTGAGATTGATCACAAAGGGATTCGATTTGTTATATTTAACGGTGTTGTCTATTTTGACATTCTGACCATTTTGTTCCACATTCTGCTCCTTGACCGAATCTTTTCTGAGTTCGACATGCTGCTTGCCTTTCATCATGGCATTCATCTGGCCCATCATCTCAGACATCTGCTTCTTTAGTTCTTGTATTTCGTCTTGTTTGTCACCAGGATTGACGCTGCTTACCGAATCTGTTCTGGTGTCCTTAAATGGTTCTTCTTCGGCTGTCACTGTCCTAGTCTTGGGATGGAACTCTGGAATTGGACCCCCTTCCTTCAGGTCAAAAAAACCTTTGGTCCATCATGAACAATCTTCTATTAAGAGAAATCACTCGGGAATCAATGCCCTGTCTAATGCGAATGCAATGGTATGCAAAAACAAAGCAAAAGAAAATAAGTCAGTACCGGATAAAAAATGATAAGTACATAATAAAAGGGCAAATTAAATGCGATAAGCAAATAAGGCAATCCTATTTACATTTCATCTAAGACACCTAGGTTATCCGCATGGTTCTAACAGGGTGGGTTTCTACCTGTTCTCTACATGCAGTTTTGGTTCTAGGAGGTACCCGAATTGTCCTCGCTGTCCTCTACTAAGAGTAGCAAGGCCCCCGATCATCACCCATTATAGGCTCCTTTCAACCGGGTTCAATTCAGGGGGACCCATTCGCTTATGACCGTACGAATGAACGATATCCTTACGAAAGCATAAGGTACTCGAGCCCCGAAGGTACTTGCTAGGCCCATACGGGAGAACGATATCTCCACGAAAGCATTAGCGTTTTCCCCCACTTAAAAAGACGGGTTTATATGCCATATTTTAAATGCGTTAAAATAAACGCGCAATTATGACCGAATGTTAATTTAATAGTCACTTTAATCCAGAACTTCCAATATTAGTAAAGCGGTAATTATTTTAAAAGCTTGACTCTCATTTGTTTTTGAAAAACAAAAAATTCTCCCCAGCAGAGTCGCCATCTGTAGCGATGTCCTTTTTCTTTTAAAAATCGCTAAATAAGAACGTGGATTTTTCGAAGAGTGTTTTTGAAAGGTGTTTGTGACTCTTTTGGATATAAAATATTTGTTCCGTGGGGGTTTTTTCTTTAAAAAAACCGCATAAAAAAATGGAGTCGCCACCGGCCATTTAGGTAGGCCGGACACCATGAAACCAGAGATTTAAAAAGACAGGGTTCAGGAGTCGGTTACGGATGGGGAAGGATTAGCACCCCCACACCGCCCAAAATTGGTACTTTAATAATTACCGCTTTATTAATATTGGATTTTCCGGATTAAAGTGACGATTATTTTAAAATTCGGTCATAATTGCGAATTAATTTTAAGGGTTCTGTTATCCGAGAATAAACGCCCAACCACTATCACTACGCTTGATACTGGCCCCGTTTACGCTCGGATAAAAGGACACCGCATTAACAAGTTATAAATCATATGCAATCTTAGTGGCAAAAATATAAAACATGGCAAAATATTTAAATGTAATAAATATCGACATAACAGGATACTAATCTAACATAAATGATATACTAGACTAAACATGCATATATACATATTAATCTAAATAATAGACAAAAACAATTGTAACATATCAGAATAATAAGGCAGGAATAATTACGTATAAATGAACAAATATTTCAAAAAGACATGTATACTAGTAATAAAATATATTTCAACGTATATGGGACAATATATCATACAAACAAAAGTAAATATACTAGCATGTAATCCTTAAAAAACATACACACATACAAAAATACAAAATATACCATGTACGAATCAACTAAAAACATAACATGTTTAATATGAATAACCTGATAAAAAGATGCATAACTATTATAAGCTTAACACACATACACATGTAAACATAAAATACGAGGCATATACGAAGGACATAAAATAAAACAATAGAATATCAACATATACGATTATAATACGAACATGAATATTTACAAAGGATATAGGACTGAAATGAAAGAAAAACAAAAGTCAGTGGCAGAAATTAAAGAGCAATAATATGTAATTTAGGGACGAAATTGCGAAACAAACAAAACCTAAAAGGATCAGAATTGTAATTAGACCAAGGGGCAGACTCAAAGTGAAAAATTCAAAAACGCGGGATGGTTAAGGGCGTAATTTTACCATTTAGAAACTGACTCGGTGTAATTTAGGGACTAGATTGTAAACTTTTGAAATATCAGGGGGACTGGGATTGTAATTATACCATGCGGCGAGACAAAAACGAAAATATTGAATACACGGTGGGATTAAGTGCGTACTTTACCCATTTAACGAAATAATAACAACTATAAAAGCCCCCTTTTTGGCCGAAATCAAATTTTGGTCATTCGTTTCATTTTTTTATTTTTGTAAGAATCATCTGTTCTTCGTTCTCTCAACTGTTCTTCTGAAACCCAGAATCCGGCCGCCGGCCGCCGCTAACCGGCGCCGGCGTGACTCCAAAATACACCAAAACAACCCCCTTTCGTCCTCAATACGAATCCTAGGTTGGATTCAGAGGATATACCTCTATTCGCCCTAGATCTAGGAAATACGAACCAAAAAAATATTTTTTTTAGACCAAAACAAAACTACAAAGGGTCTTCTCCTCCCTTTAGTTCACCAGATCTGGCTTGTAGAAGCCGAAAAGCTTATCACTGAGGAAGGGAAGACCCACAAACAACGCCGGTAAGACTACTCTCTTTTTTTTCTGTTTTTTCTTTCGTATATGCATGTAAAGAAAACAAGTAAGAAAAATAGACAAACATTTACCACTGGACTGTCTTTCGATTCACTTGACTGGTTACAATTTTTGGTTTTTACAAGATCTTTGTTCTCTCTTTTCTTTTTGTTCCTCTCTCCCCTTCTTTTTTTTTCTATCTCTCCCCCGTTACAAAAGTTCCCGTTTCATATATATTATTGTCTTCGTTTTGTTGCAAGTTGCATCTTGCTTTTTCAGATCTGGATTGAACTGACAATTTTGCTTGTTATCTTGGGCATGTTCTGAACACGGGGACTGAATATCGGCGCGGTGGCGATATGGACAATCTGCCAGCGGCCAGACACGTTCTCGGCCGTTAGATCAGATCTGATCTAACGGTCGAGATGGCTTGAAGAACGATCGGCCTGGATGAAGCCTCAATTTGATGAGACGGCTCCAGATCTTGACACGTGGAGCTCCGCAGTCGAGGAGTCAGAATGCGTGGATCTTACGCGCGCGTGGGATATTAAATCGTCTGCGCGTGGACCACACGCGCGCGTGGCACTCGAACGGTCCATACGTGTGGAACACGCGCCTGGCAGATATTTTTGACCTCTTGGTTGCATCGTGGCCGTTGGATCAGATCTTGATCCAACGGCCCACAGTTACCTGCACATTGTAATTAGATAAGATTTAAAGTTGGGCCAACTGGGCCTTGTAATTGGACTGTAAATTTTATTTGGGTTTAATATATTTAATTTTTTTATTTTATCAGCCCAATAATATTAATAATAATATAATTATAACAGCAATACATATACATACGACAATGTATACTTATATTATACAATCATTAATTAATATAATATTCTAGCATACGTACGTATAATCATACATATAATTAACATAACATCTATATATATTAATCATATACGCTCATACACACGCGACACACATACACCCTTAATATGTATACATACATAGCTTATAATATACATGCATACCCTTTATATATATTAGTAAAACTCATGCAAACAATAAACATACATGCAACACTAATATGTATTTACAAGTAAAAAATGAGTGATTACACTTCTTACAAACTTTCAGAAACCCCAAATCAGTCGTATCAAATTCTTTCTTCATGATGACCCGAAACTCATCAATCATCAAGGAAGAAGAACTCATATATATCACATCATCCACGTATAAGCTCACAAACAAAACATCCTTACCTCTTTTCTTTATGTGGAGTGTAGGCTCAGTTTTGCTTCTTTCAAACCCATTCTTTAGAAAATAAGCATCAATTCTACCATACCATGCTCGAGGTGCCTGCTTTAAACCGTAAAGCGCCTTCAACTTGTAAACTTTTTCCTTTTTTTCTTCAACTATGAAACCTGCAGGTTGTGTTACAAACACTTCTTCCTACAACTCTCCATTAAGAAATGCTGATTTTACATCAAATTGATAAACAGACCAACCCAATTGGGCAGCAAGGGCTAGGAGAATTCTTACAGTTTCAAATCTTGCAACAGGTGAGAATGTTTCTTCTTAGTCTATCCCATGTTTCTGAGCATACCCTTTAGCTACCAATCTTGCTTTGTGCTTTTGAATACTTCCGTCTGCATTGAATTTTGTCTGAAAGACCCATTTCACTCTGATTGCTTCCTTATTTTCAAGCAGGTCCACTAACTCCCATGTTTGATTTTTCTTGATTGCCGCAAGTTTCTCCTCCAAAGCTTGCTTCCATTCAACCTTCTTGACAGCTTCTTCAAATGAATTTGGGTCAGCCACATATAAGGCTTGTGTTGCTTCATATATCTCACTTAGGGAACTATACCCACGTGGTCCTTCATCTTCACTTGAGCTGAATGATTCAGAAATTGTTTCCATGCTTGATGGAGTAGTTGTACCTGATTGAACAGGTGAAGAGCTGTTGGAATTATTGCTGGAATTTTCAGGACTGCTTGATTCAATTTCGGCAATGGGCTCCACATCCTCAGTTTTATTGTCTTGATTTTCATCAATAAGTTCTTCAATTTGTACAGCTCATTCATTGTTTCCACGCCATGTCCACCTCCCTTCTTCATTAAATATAACATTCCTGCTAATAACAATCTTTCCACTCACAGGATTAAATAATATGTATGCTTTTGAGTTGTTACAATAACCAACAAAAACACACTTTAAAGCTTTGTTATCTAGCTTGCTTCGAACTAGAGAATTAATCAGAGTATATGCAACACAACCGAAAATCCTCAAGTGGCTTACCCTAGGTCTTCTACCTGTCCAAACTTCATAGGGAGTTTGGTTTGGGACAGCTCTTGTTGGTGAGATATTCAGAAGATACACAGCTGTTGCTACAGCTTCTCCCCAAAAGTGATTTGGCAGCCCCTTCTCTTGCAACATGCTTCTTGCCATCTCTACTACTGTTCGATTCTTGCGCTCCGCCACTCCATTTTGCTCGGGAGTGTAAGGTGCTGTAAGCTCTCTGTGAATACCATTTTCTTCACAAAACATCCAAAAACCTTTTGAGGTAAATTCTCATCCTCTGTCGGTTCTAAGAGCTTTGACCGGTTCTCCACTTTGCTTCTCAACTAAGTTTTTGAATTTTTTAAAAAAATCCAGTGCTACATCCTTTTTCTGTAAAAAGAATACCCAACTCATTCTGCTAAAGTCATCAGTGAATAGTAAAAAATACTTACTCCTACCGAAAGTTTCGGTTTGCATTGGTCCACACAGATCACCATGAACCAATTCCAGAATTTTTGTTTCCCTCCATGCCTTTTCTGTGGGGAATGACTTCTTACTCTGTTTGCCATAAATGCATGCTTCACAAATGTCCAAAGTTCCAAGCATGGGCATTCCTTTGACCATCTCATCTTGCTGTAGCATCTTTAAATTATTGATGTTGACATGGCCATATCTTTTATGCCACAAAGCCGTAACCTCCTCCTTTTGTGCTACAAAGCATATGTCTCCACCTTTGTAAGATCCACAGGAAATAGCTTATTTTGCGTCATGTTTGCCTCCACCAAAACTTTTCCAGATGCTTTACTTGCTACCAGGCATGAAGACTTGTCAAAGGTAACAATGAACCCACTTGACAGCAACTGTCCCACACTTAGCAAATTTTGAGACAAATTAGGCACATAAAGAACATTGTAAAGGTGGTTGATTTTACCATGATTATTTTGCATGGCCACAGTGCCTTTTCCTTCAACTTGTAATTGTTTGCTGTCTGCAAGTTTGACCATCTTTTTGTAGCTCTCGTCCAGGTCTGCAAATAGACTTTTATTGTCTGTCATGTGGTGAGAACATCCGCTGTCCAGGAACCACACCTGTTGGTTATTTTCTTTTGGATCACCCCATGCCATGAACGCCCTATAATCATCTTCTTCTTCTTCATCAAATTCGGCTTCTTCAGTATAATTTGCTTGATTCTGTTTCTTCCAGCAGACTGCTTGAACATGTCCATACCGTTTGCAATAATGGCACTAAACTCCCTAAGTTCTTCCTCGTCCTCGACCAGTGCTTCTTCCACGGCCTCTGCTATACAGTTGTTCGTCTGCACGCTTTGAGTCTTCTGCTCCCTTAACATGGAATGCCTTCTCTTCTATTTTTTCTTCAGGCCGATTGATCCTTGCTTCATTTGCTTGCAAGGATCCCATTAACTCATCGAATGACATCTGAGTTAAATCCTTTGATTCTTCTATAGCTGCAACAACATGATCAAACTGTGAAGTCAAACTTCTTAAAACTTTGGTGACAATAATATGATCACTGCATTTTTCTCCATAATTCCGCATCTGGCTCACAATTGACTTAACTCTAGAGAGAAAGTCGTGTATTGTTTCATCCTTCTTCTTATTTTCCCTGATCTTGGCAATATCATCTGTTTCGGCAAGGCCCTCTTCAACTAACTCCCACAAGTCCTGGGACTTGAATAAGGTCTGCATCTTCACACTCCAAAACTGGTATTTTTCACCGCTCAACAGAGGAATTGGCAGTTGCGATGATGAAGATGAATTTGTTGCCATACTCTCTCAATCTATCGTGTTTCTCTCTTTCACGCCCAGTTGATATCGTAACCTGGCTCTGATATCACAATGTTAGTTAAAAGAAAGACAAAAAGGCAGATGATAAAGAAAAAAAAAAAAAAACAGAGGCAAAAATTGAAGAAGCTGAATATTTTTCCACACTTTTATTCAAATTAAACTAGCCTATTTATAGGCTTCAAACAACTAAAAAATAAAGAAAAAATAACCTCCTAGAAATACTACGAGTAGTGTCCATCGTGACTAACAATAAAGAGAAAAAATAGGCATTATGAATTCAAAGTGCAGGGACGTGGAGTTGTGGCCGGCTTCTTCTAGATTTCTACATCTTCTCTTTGACATATTCAGCTCCTACGATTTTGGAGCATTCTCAACATTCTTCTTGTTCACCCACAAAAGAAGAAGGAGGAGGAGAAATGAATGCTGGAATATCAGCTCGAAAGGAAAGCGAAGAGAGGAAGAAAGAATCAGATGATGATAATAATGATGGGTTCAAAACTCCATCATCTTTGGAACATAAAATCCCAGTGATGAAACAATGCCCGCCCGCTCCGAGAAGACCCAGGCCGCTCAAAAGAAAAGCATCTCCTTCCCATAGGTCTAGCGCAGCAGTCGTGGTCAGGAATCTTGTGCAACTTCTTAAACCGGATTCCTCCAAACAGGTCAAGAAAGCTCGGACACAAGAGAAGCAATGATTCTAATTACCAACTTTTTTTTGTTTAACCCAGTATCCGACTCACTGGTCGATTAATCTGGATCAAATTTTACAGAGGCCTATATGGGGCGACCCTTCCAACCCAATTTTTCTCCATTTACAATGCTTTAGAGATTTAACGTCTCATCCCGCTAGATTAACCCGCGATAAAATGAGAACCCCATTTATATTTTGTTTGTATTATTATTATTATTATTTTGGCGATGGTGATGATGATGTTGGTGGAATTGGGTCTATAAGGAAGCTTATGATATAATGCTGGTGTAAAGTTAAAAGTATATGGAAAAAGAGATGTGTGTATATGTGGAAGGGTTTTGTAAACTTTATTTTGGCAGCTTCTTTTGCACTCAGGGTGTTATTCTTCTTTTTGAAGGCGTAGAATTTGTTCTTACACTTGCTATCTTTGGTTTTACGTTTCTGGTTTACTTCAATATTCCTTCTCTTTTTCATTGCTATACTTTATTCTAGATTTGGATTTCTCCTTGGACTCCATCATCGGTTAGTATAAGGGAATTCCCGAAGCCATGTCCAAAAAAAGTTCGATTGTGTTAGAAAATTATACCATAATTACTCACTTTACCTATTCTATTGAAAATAAGTATTTTTTTAATCTTTTAGACTATGATATTATAATAAAAAATGACGCGTATTAATTTTTGTTGAGTCGAGTGAGCGATAAAAAATTTGATGATCTTTTAAACAAGGTTTCACATTTAAGTATTGTAGATGAAAAAATAACTCTAAAAGAACTTTATCCCCTATTTAGAGCTCAGTTTGATTTTGAACATAACCAGAACCTATATAATTATCGAACATCAAAAAATCTTCTAAAAAATAAAGCAATTCGGAAGTTTGGACTCATAAGAGAGTTTACAAACAAGCTTTTACTAGTAATTTTTAAATTTTTTATTTAAATTATTTCACTTCCCAAATAAACATTAGATTTTGTATGTAAATTATGTAAGGTGAGGTGAGAATTGATTTGTATATAAACCTATTAGTCATGTGTTTGACCTCTAAGTAGTGATTTATAATTATTTGATTTAAAGATTATATAAAAGTATTAAAAGATAAAAGCATACGTTAATTATCATTTAGAAAAATGATTTTCCAATCATTTCCCAGCTTACTACAACAAAAATGACCTCAAAAACTTTGCATTTTAGTTTATTAAGCAATACACTGCCAACATTGTATCTATATAGTTGCTTAAAATTGTATTAGTAAGCAAAAATAAATAAAATCACTGTCTATTTTGAACATCTAAATTAACAACATGACTTATTGTAACGTAAAATTTCTTATTTAAGAAATATTTCAGTGCTATTTACCAAAATTATATTTAAATTATTTCATTATCCAATTAAATAAAAGATATATAAATTATGATTATGAAAGTAATTTCAAGTACTTGTAAATACCATTTCAATATTTTTTTTCCATAGCTAGAGCTATAAATGAGACGAGACAGATCGCGAGCTATTCGAGTTCAACTCGGTCAACACTCGACTCGAGCTCGAACTCGGCTCGAGTTCTTAACAAGCCGAGCTACTCGATACCAGACTCGAAAAGCTCGCGAGCTACTCGAAAATATAATATACTATTTTTTTAATTTTTAAAATTTAAAATTTAAATTCTAAATTCTTAAACCTAAAACCCTAACATAAGTCTTAAATCCTAAAAATCAAAATCCTAAATTCTAAACCCAGTAACCTAAACATCTAAACCCTAAAAATCCTAAACTTGTGTATCAAAGTTTTTTTTTCTAATGGAGTTTTAAATGAGACGAGATAGATTGCAAGCTATTCGAGTCTGACTTGGTCAATACTCTACTCGATTAAACTCGACTCATACTCAAATTTCTAACGAGCGGACTCAAACTCGGCTCGGCTCGTTTACACCACTAACCATAGCTTCGTAGGGTTTTCTTTTCTTTTCATTTTAGGGCAGCTACGTACGATTTTGAATTTTAGAATTGGGTGTATCGTATGACTAGTGATAATGGACAAAGAAGCCCAACACCACTAATGTATGGGTTAAGCCTGGAAAAGTGGAAATTATCATTCCTCCTTCTTTTAGAAACCCATTACGGTCTTTTAATGCTTAAATTTTTCTATTTATTTCTATGCAATATATAAGTCATATATATAGTTTATATATTTTAATCGGGAAGGTTTTAATTATTGTATTTTTTAATTTGGAGTCATTAAATATATTAAGTCAAATTTTACATTAGTCCATGTACCATGCGTAAGATGTAAATATAATTCTTGTTTAGTTCATGATTGAAATTTCAAAATAAAAAATATTCAAAAATTAAAATTAACCAAGTTATAAAATACAAGGACTAAGTTTGCAACAAAAATATACCACATTTTTTGTTTTATAAATTTAACCCTTAATCATTAAAAATACATATAAAAATATATATATGTATATATAAAAGATGAGATTTTTTATATTTCTTAACAGATATTTTAGCTCTTAACTTAGAAAATACACATCTTCAAAGCGGAATTTCATATTTGCATTCATACATTATTTTAATATTCTAGTATGATAGTGATATATAGAAACATTTGTCTTTTTTACTCTTAATCTTTTAAAAAGATACATACATTATTCGAACAATATTATTTGAATCCAAATCTTTTAAAAAAATAATACTATTTTCTTTTTTTGTAAATAAAAAATATTAACATAAGTCTCATTAAAAAAAATTTAAACTTAATTAGAAAAAATACCTATAATAATATTACAAAAGAAATAACGAGATAAACTCGACAAAATTGGTACAAAAACAAACAAAGCATAAAGAAATGGTCTGATCATAACACAAGCATCGGCAAGAATAGATCAACCCTCGGCCACCTCATTAATTTAATTACCTAACAAAATGCCTGCAACAGCCCATGCACTTCGTGAGGAGGGTGAACGTAATGGAACTAGATCAAAAATACCCATTGGTACCATTTTGACCAAACAATCAGCTACGACATTGTCATTACGTTATTTTTTACTACCGAACCAATCAATATTTTTTGCTTTCATACATTATAAATGATTTGTTTCATACTAATAGTTTTTAAATTATATTAAAAATAAATAAAATTACTTAATTTTTAAAAATTCTCTAAATTTTACATATTTCATAAAATAGCCTTCAAATTTCAAAATCTCTGACTCCTCAAAATTTAAATTTCGATTTAGGTCGATTCCGCCGCCAATTGCCACATCGCCGCCCACTACATTGGTCGCCGAACCATTACAATCATTTTTCCCACCATCTCGTCTTCAGAAATCGATCGTCGCCATGTGAATCACCTGAATTATCGAATGGTTCCTTTGAACTGTTCATGGCGAACGGCGACAAAAGAGACAGTGAACGACGTGTGGCAGGTAGAGGGCTCTTTATTCCGTCACCGGCAACGCGGCCAATGTCAGTGGAAGTGGTCAGATTTAGGGTTTAGAGATTTTAGGAATATTCAAAAAATTTAGGATATATTTTTATTTTATTTTATTAATTTTATTTATTTTTAATATAAATTTTGAAATTTTTAAAAAATAACACATGTTATTTAACAGTAAAAATTAACAAAAAACCTTAAATATATCATAAAATAAAATGTTAAGATCTTATTTAGTTTAAAAATAATTTAAACACCTAACATAAAAAAAAAAAAAAGACATAGATTGAAAACCTATTTCCCTCTAACCTTCTCCAAAGCATGCATTATTTTGAAGATTTGGCCCCTATTGACCGTTTCTCTTCTTTTTCCTTCCCTCCCCAACCAGTAATCTTCCCTTGTTTTCCTCTCCTCCATCCTTCCGTCTTCCTCTCTCCTTCTCAATCCCTTCCGAAGGCTTTCAAAGCATGCCAAAAGAATCTTAAAAGCTTATTCGGACCGAACCTCAACCTCTTTTGTTCTGTTCTGTTTTGTGTTTAGTAAATGTGTCGGAATGAATGCCCGAAGAATGGACCGCAAAAAAACCACGACCATGAATTGGGATGGTCTACGAGATGACGACGACGAGTTCTTCGAAACTAGGACTAGCAATGCAGCTCGCGACTTGGCTTCCGAAAATTCCGATGACGAGAACGAGGATTTCGACGACTGTATCGCCTCCTTCGCTCCCACGGCGCTGCCCGCTACGACGAAGGTCCCGGCCGTCGCCGCCACCCCAACACCAGCGGCGGCTCCTGACTACAATATGTGGATGTCGTCTCCTGGTTCCATTAAGGCGCGGAGACAAAAGCTTTTTCAAGGCATGGGCTTAAATTCCAGCAAACAACTTCTTACTTTCAAACGTATTATTTCCAGCAAGCCGCCTGTCCAATCGGTTCCAGTTCCGGCGCCGGCTCCGGCTCCAGTTCCCGCGCCTGCAACTGTTAAGACTACTTCTCAGGCCCCTGCAAAAACCGGAGCTCCGGCGACTGTTAAGACTGCTGCTCAGGCACCTGCAAAATCCGCAGCCCCGACGTCTACGACTGTTAAGACCACTGCTACTGCACAGTCTGCACCCACGACGGAACCTACAAAAACAACCAACGAAGATTCTAAAAAACAAACCACCGAAGATTCTTCGAAACAGGAGGTGCCCCACTCGCCGGTTTCTTTCGTATTGGTACGGTCCCGGTCGGAAGGTGAGATCGAGTCCCGTGCCGTTGAAAAGGAAAGGAAAACAGAGATGCTCGGCACCGCATCGAAGCAACGTCTCACGAGAACATATTCATTAATCACAACCCCATCTGCAAAATCATATGTCCTGGGAAAACTTAAAGCTCCTTCCCCAAGAAAATCAGACGGCAGCCGTAGGAACAGACAAAGCGGTCCCTTGACCTCGATCGTCTCGAAACGTGGGTTCGAAGGGTTTTTCGTGATCAAGAATTTGGATACGGGGAAAGAGTTCATCGTCAACGAGTCCGACCGAGACGGGAAGTGGAACAAGCTGAGTGATCTTCAAACGGGGAAGAAGTTAACAATGGAGGAATTCGATAAAAGCGTGGGGTATTCACCGATGGTGAAGGAGTTAATGCGTCGAGCAAATGATACTAAGCCCAATTGGTATAATTCCTCCAAGAGCTTGAAGATGAGCATGAGTAAAGGCGCTTCCATGTTGAAAAGCATAACCAATTCCATGGCATTGAGGGGAGATAAGGAAAGGGAAGTAGTGTTGGCCTTGGAACAGAACCAAAAGCTTAATAATGCCATGGCCGGAACCGGAAACAATCAATGGGTTAAAGTTAGACCAGCAGGGAAATCATATAAGGAACTCAGTGCTTTACATTTATGTCAAGAGATTCAAGCTCACGACGGATCGATTTGGGCCATCAAGTTCAACACCGATGCCCGGTATTTAGCCAGTGCCGGCGAAGATACCGTAATTCATGTGTGGGAAGTCCAAGAATGTGAGGTGATGACCAACAATGAAGTAGGACTAACACCGGGGAGTTCACCGGTTCATCCGTCGGTTGCGAAACCTGGGCCAAATAAAAACAGTCAGATTCCTGATTATGTCCATAAGCCGGAAGTTGTATTTTCGCTCTCCGACAAACCAATCTGTTCTTTCAAGGGTCATATCGAAGATGTTTTGGACTTGTCATGGTCCAAATCTAAGGTTCGATTTCGATTTGATTCGATTCTCACATCCTTGTCGTTGATATTTAGAAAGGTGTAGGTTTTTATTGATGGATTCTGCAGCAGCTACTTTCATCTTCAATGGACAAAACTGTGAGGCTGTGGGACCTGGAAACCAAGAGCTGTTTAAAGACGTTTCCTCATAGTGATTACGGTAAGGTTACCACAAGAAAACTGAAGTTCATGTTGCTCTATCAAACTACACAATCTTGCTTACAGCTTTCCGCATCTGGTTTTCATTTGCAGTAACTTGCATACATTTCAATCCGGTGGACGACGATCATTTCATAAGCGGATCACTCGATGAAAAAGTTCGGATTTGGAATGTATCGCAACGGAGAGTTGTCGATTGGACTGATATAAGTGAAATGGTCACCGCCGCCTGCTACTCCCCTGATGGCCAGGTCTGGTGATTGAAATTGCATCAATCGAGCAAAACCAAATCTCTAACTCTTTTCTAAATTGTTCTTAATGTTTCATGATTGAAGGGTGCCTTAATCGGTTCACATAAAGGCAATTGTCGACTATACAGTACAGAAGGTATATACAGTTTTCTCTTTTTGGTTCACATTTTACTATCTTACCATGAATTTGTTTTGTAATAATCTTGTTCTAATTGACCGACCAGAATGCAAATTAAATCAGAAAGAACAGCTTAACCTTCAAACCAAGAAGGCTAATGCTAAAAAGATCACTGGTTTCCAGTATTGTCCTACTAATCCATCTCAACTACTCGTTACCTCGGCCGATTCTCGAATCCGAATCATGGAAGGTTCAGAAATGATTTATAGGTGCACCGGTATACCTCCCGGAAAGACTTGAATTTTTTTTTCTTGTCTGTTTTCATTCATTCCGAAATCCGAACTTTCTGCATATATGTTCATGGTTTTTGCAGGGTTCCGAAACAGCAGCAGTCAAATTCCAGCTTCGTTTACTCCAAATGGGAAATATGTGTTGACTGCAAGTGAAGATTCTCAGGTATTTGTTTGGAGGTTCGACGAGCCTAAGAAGGTGGGAGGCGCGAAAAGAACTGCTGTAACAGCTCGCGGTTACGAACAGTTCCCGTGCAAATCTGTTTCGGTAGCTATCCCATGGCCTGGTACTATAAAAGGCGAGCCTCCCACAATGGGGGGCACGCAGTCGAAGAGGAACTCCAGACGAACGCAATCCTGTGACATACCACAAATCAATGCAGACAGCGTTCAACCAAACACCAAGAAAGGCTTACCACCACTTCCCAACAAGAAGAACAGTGAGGAGAAAGCCACTAGTCCTTCGGAAGAAGAATCTGCGCAGACTTGTCCTGTTGATCCAGGGATTAGCGAGGAGTCGTCTTCGTCGACAAGCAAAAGCGATTCTCCATCCCTTTCGTCTTCGTCGATACGTGCTGGTGGTGATTCGCCTTCTAAAGCGAGCCCCGGTCCCACAAACTTGGAGGAACAGGGTTCGGTGTCGTCTGCAGCAGCACCATACATTTGGTCTTGGTTCGATGTTGGTGGAGCCGGAAGCAACCCTACAGAAGCAACAGCTTGGGGCCTAGTAATTGTTACCGCCACACATGACGGTGAAATCAAGATTTACCAGAATTTCGGGTTACCACGTAAAATTGCCCTCATCTAAACATGACATTGACAACAAAGAGGTTAGCCCCGAGCAGTCAAATTAAACTGCAGGAGTGGTTCTATTTTTTCTTTCTAATAAGACTTTTTTGTATATTAATATCGATAGATAATCGAATGTAACAAAATCTCGTTGATAATTCATTTCATTGTATAATCATTAAGCAGTTAAATTTTTAATACGATAACAATTCGAAATATACAAATTTTTAAACAAGTGATGATTATGAAGACTGTGACTACCCATTTTCCCAAACGGATGGCGGATAAACCTTTGAAGCTGTTGCTTCCTGCACTGAAATTGGACTTTCTAGATTTAGTTGGCTTAGAGGGACTGCATCCAGCTCCTGTATCGATGTTGGTGATTATTCCACTGCTCAGCCTTAAAGGACTAGCATCGGCTTCTGATTCGTGATTGTCGATTTTGGCAACGACTAGTTGGGTGATTCCCATACGGCAGAATGGGAAAAGTAGGACTTAAGGAGATGCTGTCAGCGGGTTCGGCTTCCTGTGGCTCTTTCGCATCCGGACCTTAAAGGCAATGGCCAAACAAGAGGTTCTGACTTCTGCGGATGCAGGGTTCGATGAAGCAGCGCATGCTTCGTGTTTGTGCTTCATAGCAATCAAATGTGGTATTCTCCTGCAGAATTACGAAGTGTTGGATAATCAAATGCCCGCAATATCAAGCCAAAATGCAGGTGCTTTTTATTAAAATCATAGAGCTTTCGGTCATGCCTGCAAGGGGACTGCTATGGCCTGCTGAAAGAAGAGCTCGAAGGCATTCGAAATGACCATGGTAAGCAGCATAATGTAAACAAGTTCTTCCTTGAAGTGAATCAAACATCAATACCTGATTAAAGCATTACTATGAACAATTTCTAGGCAAAACACAATGGTAAACTGTTTCAGACAAGAAAAAGAAAAAACAGGACATACATATGGTCCACTCTTGATAAGCCCTTTTCACACACTCGGCCATGCATTGCAGCCAACATCAATCGGGTCTAAACCGATCACGAGCAGAACAGATCATGAGGTGGAAATCAAAAGGGAACCAATCAGAAAACAGGCAAAGAAAAAAAAAACAAGGACTGTACCTGTCTGTGACAATTCAAGAGTTTCTGAAAGTAGAATGGGCTTTTAATCCATCTTATTTATACTTAAGGTCATGATTTTGTTCATATTTAAAGTACACAGTACACAGTGTGAAGCTGGAACAAAAATTCTCTCCCCTAATTATATCCTATTCTATGCTCTATACTAAAAAAACACTAAAAAATTAAATTCTAAACCCTAACCCTAAATTTCACATCCTAAACCCTAAACCATGCAAAATACACCATACCTCTAATCACATATATCCTAACCATAACCCCTAATCTTAAACCATAAACCCTAAACTCACTTTTTTAAAGTGAGACACCAAAAAAGACATAGTTTGAGACAGACAATAATTTCCATTTCGGACATTTTAAGATTCTTTTCCAATATATTTGTTCCTTTAGTCTTTGATAAGAAATAAAATTTGAACTTTAACATGGAACATTGTCTTGGTGTAGATTCTTAAACAGTTTAATTCCACTCCATAAACGAGAGATGGAGATTAATCCCCTTCTTTACTTCTTTTGACTTCTTTTCTTCATTAGCACCGTCCTTGATATGAATAGAAATCATCTACCCTTTTGGTGTTTCTATTTATGCTCTACATTAAAAAATATGTTTAGAGTTTATGATTAAGGCTTAGGGAATTGAGGGTAGGGTGTGTTTTTTAGGTATAGGATTTATGATTTGAAATTTAGAGTTAGGTCTCAATTTAATTTTTTAATATTTTTAAGTGTTGGAACATAGAAAGGGACACCAAAAAAGGCAGATGATTTTTGTGCCCATTATATCTGCATATGTTTTTGGTGTTTAGTGTCAATGAATTACAGCTCAAAAGAAAAAAAAAAGTTGGAGACCTATAATCAGTTGGTTTAGCGAGATAAACCGTTAGTTCTTTAAGTAAGATTAAATGTTCGAATTCTAGTATTGTGAATAAAAAAAATATAAGAGTCAGTAGATAAAATACGAGTATTTATACAAAAAAAAAGTTGGAAAAAACACAAAAAGAAGTCGGAAGATAAAATAAATAAGAAAACCATTAAAATCCATGAATCAATAGAAAATATAGATTGGTTGCCTTTTGGTTAATTTGGAAATATTCTCGGTTTATAATATTTTGATTACTATGGGAGTGGACAGCGAATATATTATGACAAACAAAAAAAGGGCAAATTTAATGGGATAATCACTTTAAAACTTTCATGTAGAGGTGACGAGGTTTCGTGAAGATTTAGCAGTGGCTCAGCAGCTTACATGGCATTGTGGTGCAGCGATGCAGTAGGGTGCAGCAGCTCAGCTGAGCTGTGCAAGAAAGATCTCGCCATGTGCAAGTGGTGAGATGTTGTTTGGCATGCATGCAATCTGGCCAGCTTTCACGTAAAAGCTAGCAGCCCCTTTATTTATTTATTTATTTTGTTAACTCTTTGTATATATATGGGGTTTGAGTGTATAGAGGTTGAGAAGAGAAAAATATTTATAGAGTTTGAGTTAGAAATTTGAGAGAGTTTGTGCTGAAAATTTCGGTGATATCTATTTTTGAAGATATATTCGAAGGCAGTGAAGATTGTGGAAGTATATATTTTTGTAGATCTTTTTGGTTTTTCAAAAGTATGTATGTAATTGGTTTTTTAATTAATCCGTTGTTTTTTAATTATAGAGTGTTTGTAGATTTTTTTGTGTGTGATTGAAGATATATTCAAATGATAATAATTTTTTATTGTTGAAGTCTTTATAGTACATTTACATGGTTTCTCGTCGAATCAGTTAAGTTTTTATATTTTTTAAATCTATATTCTTATAAATCAAAATTTTTGAAGTTAATACATTCCCATTGTTTGGTTGTATATATATTCGAATATTTAATGATAATTTTCTCTTTTTGAATATTTAGAGAGAATGAGTTCATCAACACATTGTGACAATGAACCCATAGTTGGTCGTTGGAGCAAATCGCTTGATGATTTTAGTGAGGATGAAGAAAATCTTGTGCCTATTATGGAAGATGATGGCGTTCACTTATTCGATGCTGATGTTGTTGACACTGTTATGACAGATGCGTCTCAAGGTAATGGTCTAAATGTTGAAGATGATGTTTGGGCCACCGTTGTTGCTAGGCTTGGGTTGGGAAATGAGCAACCATTTTGGGGTTATGTTGAACCAGAGCCCGAGCAACCGGAACCCATTTATCCAGCTTATGAACCTCCTGCCCACATGTATGAGGTGGACTATACTACAATGCGAGATCCGGAACATCAAGCCCACGTATTTGGTTATTCATCTTCGAACTTTGGGAATTGGTATTAAAGGCTGAGTTTGAAACAAAAGAAGCTGGACAACTGGCAGTTAAGGAGTACTACATCAAACGTCATACGTCATTTTCTGTTGTTGAGTCTAATAAATAAACTTATTGTGTAAGGTGTATTAATTGGAAGAGCAAATGTCATTGGTGGGTACAAATTTTATACAAGAAGATGAGTCAGATGTGGGAGGTGTCACGGTTCATTGAGTAGCACACCTGTTCAAATATGGCTTTATCACAAGACCACATTAATTTAGACTCTAATCTAATATGTGCTTACACCAGGTTATTGGTTGAAAAAGAACCAAGAATTTCGATTGCAGTGTTAGTAGCATCCATCCGAAATCAGGTTGGATATATTCCATCTTACTACAAGGCATGGATGGCAAAGCAGAAGACAATGGCGCAGATGTATGGTGATTAGGATAAATCGTATAGTGAGCTATCAGCTCTTTTACGAGCAATGCAAATATTCATCCCGGGAACCATAGTAGAATATGAAATAAAACTGGCGCTCAACTTACAAGGCGAATTAATTCCTGGTAAAAGGATATTTAGTAAGTTATTTTGGGCGTTCAATGCGTACATTGAAGGGTTTTCATTTTGCAATCGCATGATTCAAGTGGATGGTACCTGGCTATATGAGAAGTACAGTCATATATTACTTGTGGTTGTTGCACAAGATGGAGACAGTAATATATTCTCAATTGCATTTGCCATAGTTGAAAAGGAAGACACAGATGGATGTGAATTCTTTTTGAAGCATCTACGCAACTATGTAGTAAAAGAATATGAGATTTGCATGATTTCTAATAGAGGGACTGCGCTCTTATCAATAATTGACAGAGATGAGAGTTTATGGAAGCCTCCACATGTACATCCAGCCTTTTGTGTACGGCATATTGTGGCAAATGCGAATACGCGTTTCAGAAACAATTGGATCCGAAAAGAGATTATAGGCGCGGGTAAGTTGTTAGCCGTTGTTTAAAATTAATAAATTATTTTAAGATGATCTTGTTGATTTTTTTAACTTATTTTTTTAAATAGGGTATGAACTAGTTCGACCAAAATTCGAGGCGAGGATAAATAGGTTAAAGCGGCACAATGTTTTTGAATTTAATTTTGCAAATGACATACCCATAGAAAGATGGTCACAAGCCTATGATAAAGGTCGGCGTTATGGCCATATGACAACTAACCTTGCAGAGGCTATAAACTCGGTGCTTAAATGAACAAACCGTCTCCTAATTGCAAGTATTGTGTGGGAGACTTACTTCAGATTGGGTAAAGTATGGTCCGACAAAGGGCAAGAAGTTAACGCCCAGATAAACAACGGACAAAACTGGTCTCAAACATTGCAGGATACACTGATTAAACTTCACGCGGATGCCACCTCTATGCGAGTCAGAACATTCGACCCATATGGTTTTCAATTTTCTGTCGAAGCTAAGGTCCGAGGTGAGCAAAGAATGGTCACCGTAAACCTTTTTCATAGATGGTGTGATTGTGGTGCATTCCAAGCATTTAGATACCCCTGCACTCACGCACACGCCACATGTTTACATTATCGTTTCGACCCTTACAGCTTTGCAGATGAGTGTTATAAACGGGAGAATATGACAAATATATATAGAATTCGGTTCAACACGATCCCGAACCAAGATTATTGACCGCAAGAGCCAATATACGAAGAATGGTTACCAAATCCAGAGCTTTGTAGAAAGCTGAAGGGTCGACCGTCGTCCACTCGCATTCATACGAATATGGATGATCCGGATGAGAGAGGGGGATTTCAAGTTAAACATTGTACTATTTGCAGAGGACCAGGTCACACAAAAACAAGTGTCCGAACAAATCCAATCTTTCCAACTATCATGCCGGACCATCAACCTAAATTTTGTGTTAATGTAAATTTTATGTTAATGTAAATACATTTTTTTCGTTAATGTAAATTTTGATTTGGAATTTGAATTTAAATACCGAAATTAAAGAACGAACTTAAATATCGAACCAAAATATTAAAAAAACAAGTGTCTGAAAAATATACAATTAAAATTCCAACAAAACTAACCATTTATTTTTTTACAGTTAATAGCTGAACCAAAATTAATACCACCCATGCACGCACCCCTGCCACCACCAACTCTCCCCTCTCATTCAATGCGTCAGGGAGTCAGATTGAGGATTTTGAATTGAATTAAATTCAATTCCACCAACCCTCCTCTCCTCCAATTCAAAATTTATTTTCTTTTTTATTTTAATTTCATTATTTTTTTATTTTTTAGTTACGATACGTTATTTTTTATTTCTAAAATTTTAATATGTTAAATCAAAATTAAATATCAAAATTTGAGTTGGAATTTGAATTTGAATACCGAAATTAAAGAACGAACTTAAATATCGAACTAAAATATAAAAAAAATGTCCAAAAAATATACAGTTAATATTCCAACTAAAACTAACCATTTATTTTTTTACAGTTAATATTCGAACCAAAATTAACCATTTATTTCTTTTACAGTTAATATTCGAACCAAAATTAATACCACCCATCCACCCACCCCTAGCCACTACCCTGACATGCCACCACCAACCCTCCACTCCCATTCAATGCGTCAGTCAGATTGAGGATTCCATTAAATTGAATTCAAAATTCAATTCCCCCAACCCTCCTCTAATTCAAAGTTCATTTTCTTTTTTATTTTAATTTCATTATTTTTTTAGTTACGATGCGTGATAAGTGATTTAAATAGTTATTAATTTGTTATTAATTACTATTTGTTTGACGGTTTATGTTGCTAATTTGGGCGTTTTATCTTATTTTTTGTGCAGGACATTAAATTCCACAAACTGTGCTAAAAAGGGCAAGATTCTGCAGCTTTTATTTTTTTAGAGTAAGGCTGGGCTAGTGGGCATGAAAGGCTGACTGGAAGCCACATCAACAATTTTAGAAGATGATTTCAGTAGTGGTGATAGCTTATCAGTCGCATTTTGATAGCTTATCAGTCGCATTTTGATAGCTTATCAGACAAATTTAAAATTTAAACTTTGGATTATCTTTTATATTTAATTTAAATATTTTTAGGATTTATATTTTATTATTTTTGGGTAATTTTAGGGTTTTAAGATACTATAAATACCCTTTTGGGGTAAGCTAGAAAGATCATCCTCCATTCTTAGTTTTTTCTAGCTTTTAAAAGTTCTATATATATCATTTTCTTTCGTTCTTATTTTTTTTAAAAGCTTTTATTTACTTTCTTTAAAATGCTAAGTATGATTTTTACCATAATCATGCTTAGCTAAATTTTTCGATTAGCCAAAGGCTAAAAGCAAAGATTCGATTCACTTTGTGAGAATTAAAAAGCACTTACCAACTTCGTTTTACATTCTCAATTTTCTAAAAACCTAGATCGGCAATCGGCCTTTCTATTAAAATCTTTTCCCTTTCACTTCAAAAAGATAGCGTTGAATTGATTGTTGTTGAGATTTACAGTTGGGAGGAAGGATCGACGATAGTCGTAGTTTCAACTTCCTATGAACACACTTAACGATGGATTTGATAAGGGAAATTGAGATCGAATTTGATTCTCATCGAGACAACATATTCCGAGTCGGGTTTTTCTAAATTTTAAAAAACTGTTTTATTCTAACGGCGATAGTCGTGGTTAGTCTAACCAAAAAAATGAAATCTAAAAATTAATTTTAGATTATCGGTTTACCAGAGAGAAAAACAAGTTACAAGGGTTGGACCTTGTAGACTGTAACCAGCATGTATCAGGAGTGAAAATTCTTTTTCATTGATCATTTTGAATTGAAGCGGAGCAAAAACTTGAGGCTAATTAATTTAATCGATTTATTTTTACTTCATTTATTCTCCCATTTATTTTACACTTATTCTCTAGTTTTCTCGATCAAACCCTCCATTCACTAAATTACTTTGCAACAGTCAGAATCAGAACAACTGTATATCAGAAACTCCTTAGTCCCTATGGACCGACACCTTCTTCTCTATACTACATCTTTATTTATTTAATTTGAGATTAAGGCTTAAATTATTTGACAAAATACGACGCTTGTCAAATTGCCACTGTTGCCAGAGACTTTGGCAAAGTTACTAATATAGTTGTTTTTGATTTATGACCAGGAAGAATTCGAGCGAATTAGCAGATTTTGAACCGAAAATTGAAGCATTAGCCCGAAGATTACACGGACAAACACTTCGGAAAAAGAAACAAAGACTACGACAACAACAACTCGAACGTGATCTAGAATTATACTCTGAAACTGAAACACATTTCGAGTACACCAACGACAAGCGGACTTCAATGGCGAACGACGACCAAACCATTCGCCAACTTGTCGCAACACCTGACGATCAACAACTGTTGTGCATAACATTCCCGAATAGCACTACACCATTCGCACTCAAGACGGGCTTGATACATCTTCTACCAACTTATCATGGTTTGCTTAGCGAAAATCCTCACAAATACCTCAAAGAATTCCATATGGTTTATTTGATTACAAAACCACATAGAGTGTCTGAAGACCAAATAAAACTTCGTGTTTTTCCTTTTTCTTTAGCTGATATTGCCAAAGATTGGCTATTTGACTTACCTTCCAACTAAGTTACAACTTGGACTGACATGGCTCAGCTTTTTGTTGACAGGTTCTTTCTAGCAGCCAAGGCGAGCGAATTAAGGTGAAGCATCTTGAGTATCCCACAACACAGGCTATCGGAACAAACACTTCTTCAGTATTTTTACGAAGGGCTATCTCTAATGGAAATGAAGATGATCGATGCAACAAGTGGAGGGGCACTTATGAACATGACCCCAACAGCGGCAAGAACTCTAATCTCTACAATGGCCGCTAACTCCCAACAATTTCGCCCTTCAAGTGAACCCTCTTGACGAGTTCACGAGGTAAGTACAATTTCTCTAGAGAATAAAATTGACAAACTAGCTGACATAGTTAAATCCCTTGTTACAGACAAAAGAAGCGTGGCTAGACTTTGCAGGATATGCACGAGTCCAGAACATCCAACAATTGATGTCCGATGATATAGGAGGGGGATGTTGTGCAAGTGAATGCCATGGGTAATTTTCCCAGACCTCTTAGAGACCTTATAATCCTCACGCAAACACATACAATCTGGGATGGAAAGATCATCCGAACTTTAATTATGCTCAAAACTAGAGACCAAATCAATCTTATCAACCACCTGCACCACAACAATATCAACCGCAAAAACCATCGTTGGAATCGATTGTTAAAAGGTTGGCACTATCCCCAGAAAAATTTCAACTAAAGACTGAAGCACACTTTCAAGCAATTGACAAACAGATGAGTCAACTAACGTTAGCAATGAGTCGTTTAGAATCTAAAGGAAAGCTGCCATTGCAAACTGAGGCGAACCCACGAGAAAATGTTAGTGCAATCACCCTCTAGAGTGGCACCATTGTAACACCGCCAGTCCCTAAAGATGTTGTCGTAGAACCCCAAAAAAGAGAAGTTGACGTAGAAACCCAAAAGAAGAAGAAAGCGATTCACATGCTCCTCCTACACCATCTTCCTATGCGACTCCACCTTCATTCGCTTCAAGGTTGGTAAAACGTGATAAACAAGCCGATGAGAAGGAAATTCTTGATATGTTCCGTAAAGTGAAGGTAAACATACCTCTCCTCGATGTGATTAAAAAAGTTCCACGGTATGCTAGATTCTTGAAGGACCTTTGCACAAACAAGCGAAGGCTTACCAGAATTGAGAAGGTGAATTTGGAAGAACACGTCTCAGCCATTTTCCAACGGAAGCTTCCACCAAAATTGAAGGACCAAGGTATGTTTGCCATTCTCTGCAAAATTAGTAAAATTGGTATTAAACGTGCAATGTGTGATTTAGGCGCTTCCATAAACGTTATGCCTCTTTCTGTTTACAACTCACTTTCTGCTGAGCCATTGAAAGAAACTAAAGTGACGATACAGTTGGCTGACCGGTCCGTGATATACCAGAAGGACTCTTTGAGAACGTCTTAGTAAAGGTAAATAAACTTATTTTTCCGGCAGATTTATATGTCATTGACATGGAAAATGACCGATCAGATACTTCTTCAGAAATTCATATCGGTCGTTCAATTTTGATATTCGAACCAAAAATAACCATTTATTTCTTTTACAGTTAATATTCGAACCAAAATTAATACCACATATCCACCCACCCCTACCCTAGCCTGCCACCAAAGATTTTGAATTGAATTCAAATTCAATTCCACCAACCCTCATCTCCTCCAATTCAAAATTTGTTTTCTTTTTTTTATTTTATTTTCATTTTTTTTATTTTTTTAGTTACAATGCAATATTTTTTATTTCTAAAATTCTAATATGTTAAATCAAAATTAAATATCAAAGTTTGAGTTGAAATTTAAATTTCAATACCGAAATTAAAGAACGAATTTAAATATCGAACCAAAATATCAAAAAAAGTGTCCGAAAAATTATACAGTTAATATTCCAACCAAAGCTAACCATTTAGTTTTTACAATTAATATTCGAACCAAATTAATACCACCCATCCACCCACCCCTGGCCCCTACCCTAGCCTGCCACCACCAACCCTTCCATCCCATTCAATGCGTCAGTCAGATTGAGGATTCCATTAAATTGAATTCAAAATTTAATTCCACCAACCCTCATCCGATTCAAAATTTGTTTTCTTTTTTATTTTAATTTCATTATTTTTTTTTATTTTTTAGTTACGATGCGTGATGAGTGGTTTAAATAGTTATTATTTTGTTATTAATTACTCTTTGTTTGTCGGTTTATGTTGCTAATTTGAGCGTTTTATCTTATTTTATGTGCAGGACATTGGATTCTAGAAACTGTACTAAAAAGGGCAAGATTCTGCAGCTTTTATTTTTCTAGAGTCAAAGCTGGGCTAGTGGGCATGAATCTGGGCATAAAAGGCTGACTGGACGCCACGTCAGTAATTCTAGAAGATGATGCCAGCAGTGGTGATAGCTTATCAGCCGCATTTTGATATCTTATCAGACGGATTTAAAATTTAAACTTTGGATTATCTTTTGTATTTAATTTAAATATTTTTAGGATTTATCTTTTATCATTTTAGGGTAATTTTAGGGTTTTAAGATACTATAAATACCCCTTAGGGTAAGCTAGAAAGATCATCCTCCATTCTTAGTTTGTTCTAGATTTTAAAAGTTCTATATATTTCATTTTCTTTCGTTCTTATTTTTTTAAAAAGCTTTTATTTATTTTCTTTAAAATGCTAAGTATGATTTTTACATAATCATGCTTAGCTAAATTTTTCGATTAGCCAAAGGCTAAAAGCAAAGCTTCGATTCACTTTGTGAGAATTAAAAAGCACTTACCGACTTCGTTTTACATTCTCAATTTTCTAAAAACCTAGATCGGCAATCGACATTTCTATTAAAATCTTTTCGCTTTCACTTCAAAAAGCTAGCATTGAATTGAATGTTGTTGAGATTTACAGTTGGGAGGAAGGATCGACGATAGTCGTAGTTTCAACTTCCTATGAACACACTTAGTGACAGATTCGCTAAGGGAAATTGAGTTCGGATTCGATTCTCATCGAGACAACATAGTCCGAGATGGGTTTTTCCAAATTTTAAAAAACTATTTTATTTTAACGGCGATAGTCGTGGTTAGTCTAAGCAGAAAACTGGAATCTAAAAATTGATTTTATATTATCGGTTTACCGGAGAGAAAAATAAGTTACAAGGGTTGGGCCTTATAGACTATAACCAACATGTATCCGGAGTGAAATTTTTTTTTCAATGATCATTTTGAGTTGAAGCGGAGAAAAAGCTTGAGGCTAATTAATTTAATCGATTTATTTTTACTTCATTTATTATCCCATTCATTTTACACTTATTCTCTAGTTTTCTCGATCAAACCCCTATTCACTAAATTACCTTGCAACAATTAGAATCAGAACAACCGTATATCAGAAACTCCTTAGTCCCTGTGGACCGACACCTTCTTCTCTATACTATGTCTTTATTTATTTAATTTGAGATCAAGACTTAAATTATTTGACAAAATACGACGTTTGTCAATGCAGTATTTTTTATTTCTAAAATTCTAATATGTTTAATCGAAATTAAATATCAAAATTTTGAGTTGGAATTTGAATTTGAATACCGAAATTAAAGAACGAACTTAAATATCGAACCAAAATATCAAAAAAATAAGTGTCCAAAAAATATACAGTTAATATTCTAACTAAAACTAACCATTTATTTTTTACAGTTAATATTCGAACCAAAATTAACCATTTATTTCTTTCACAGTTAATATTTGAACCAAAATTAACCATTTATTTTTAGTTACGATGCGACATTTTTTATTTCTAAAATTCTAATATATTAAATCGAAATAAAGAAATAGATGTAATGTGAATAAATTATAATTAATTAAATCAAAATACTAAATAATAATCCAAAAACTAAAACAAACAAACAAACAATGTTTTCGAATTAAAAATATATTACAAATAAATAAAATTTACAGCAAATCCCTCATTTGCCTCCTCCTCGGTAATTCATACCGGTGGAAGGATGATGTTTGATCGTATCGCCTAGGGGGTCGAACCATTCTTCGTGGTTGATCCGGAGTCTGCTCATCGTTGACAAATTGATCATCCATCATCTGCATAGAAGGTGGTGTACCATACATATCTTTCGGATGAAATGATGAGCTACTAATGGTCGTAGTCGACAAAAGAGATGTCATACTACCAATACCCATACCTTCCCCATATACGGGTGTTTGAGGATACTGAAATTGTGGTATGTATCCTTCATCATCATTGTAAGCTGGCTGAGAAGATGAGCTGCCACCAATTTGAAAATTAATTGGTGATTGTTTCGAAACATTACCAAATCCAAATGTTTGATGAAGTGATGAGCTTTCTCCAAATGGTGGTTGTTCTGAAACATTACCAAATAGTAGATATCCATGTTGTATTGGTTCTTTCTAAAGATTATTGCTTACATGTATTGGGGGGATTGAGATTGCATCGGAGACCATGAAGATTGCCAACCCGTAAAACAATCCAAGTTTGGTTCGTTTGTTGGTTCTTGAGAGCTCTGACCATACTCGGATAAGAAGTGTACGTGTCTTGAACACCGCAGATCTTCAAGACATTTATTTGCATCTTCGACAGATACTATGAACAGTTTTCTATTTTTTGAAAACCACGAATAGTACTCTGTATTAAATTCAAAATCACTGGCTTGAATTGGACTCAAATTATCATCCTACCGCGTCCATTTTTCCTCCTACTGTTTAATGAAATCGGCTTGGCTTGCTTCACAGTCCAATTCTCATTGAATCTACTTCTACGAACAGTATGAATATGTTCAAGTGGAGCTCTATGAATAGGTTGATAGAAGTTGAACTGCCGCAACACTCTATCATCACAATGATACTCAACAATAGAAAAATGGATCAAAGGCATAATTGTACCCCGGAATGATGAACATTGAAGCACACTGTCTGGTATGCAAGCCTTGATTGTTTCATTCGCGTACGACTGCCAAAAAAACTATAAAATACAAATATTAATAATATGCATACACAAACAAAACAGAAACATATTACTTTAAAAAAATACAAAGTCAAAAATTAAATTTAAAACTAATATTATGATACTTGATTTTTTCCTATTGTTTGGATTTTTGGTATTGTATCTCTGATGGTGTTGTGCATCACCCTCGCATTCCTCAACTTATGTCTCCATCTGCAACGATATTGAAATTATATTTCTAAGTCATTTCAGATAAGTATTAGATCAATAAAATAACCATATACGACTGTAATCACAATATTACCTTCCAACAAGCAGAAACTCCATCCGTACGGGTACTTCCACAATGGGCGTTAGATAAGGCAGCCTATACCACACCCACAGCTGCAATAAGATTTAACATCCACCAATATCTGAATTTTTCTTCTCACCATCCATAACTGCGACCTTGCACATTTCATGGTACAAGAATGCCAATATTGCAGAATCCCAACTATATGTAGAGCTATGTCAAAATCAGCTAAGAATGGTAGATATTGTGTGTGAACCATATTACCAGATGTATCTGGCATCAATACCCCACCAATAAGTTGCAGTATATATGCTCGAGTTGCACACAAAATTTCTCCGCGAGTATATTCATCTGTTACAATAAATTTTAGTTGCAACCATAAAATTCTGAGACGTAGACTGTCCCACATGACTCAAGAGGAACTTCGCCTAGGTACTGTCTGCAAAGCTCAAATCCATCATACTTGGTTTCTCAAACCAACGGCTTCCCATTTGTTGTGACACCAAGCTGTATTACTACATCCTCCAGAGTTATTATGCATTCGCCAAATGGAAAATAAATGTGTGAGTCTCTGGTCTCCACCGTTCAATCAATGAGGTAATCAACCCGGAGACTATCTTAAATCCACGAAGAAATGAATCATTATAAAAACCGGCACGATGTAGGTAATAAATTATTTCGTATTACACATGACAATTAATTTATTATAATAAATTATTTCGTATTACAATAGACTATCAGAAGGTTCCTTGATCTTCATTCCTTGACGACGAATGCTATGCTCCACGCCCTATAATTAATTTATTATAATAAATTATTTCGTATTGCACATGACAATTAATTTTAAATTACTTACTTGATCTTCATGAATATGAGACGGAATGTGTTGATGGTCACGGTATAACAAAACTCCTCCAGATGTCATTTTCTATTTGCAGATCTGCAAAACAATTATCATTAAATGTTCAAATATATATATATATATACAACCAAAAAATGGGAATGTATTAACTTCAAAAATTATGATCCATACGAACATAAATTTAAAAAATACAAAACTTACCGGATTCGACGAGAAACCGTGTAAATGTACTATAAAAGACTTCAACAATAAAAAAGTGATTGTCATTCGAATATATCTTCAATCACACACAAAAAATTCTACAAACCCTCTATAATTAAAAAACAACGGATTAATTAAAAAACCAATTACATACTTACTTTTGAGAAACCGAGAAGATCTACAAAAATATATACTTCCACAATCTTCACTTCATTCGAATATATCTTCAAAAAATAGATATCACCGAAATTTTCAACTCAAACTCTATCAATATTTTTCTCTACTCAACCCATATACACTCAAACCTTATATATATATATATATAAAGAATTAACAAAATAAATAAATAAATGGACGTGAAAGCTGGTCTGATTGCATGCATGCAGCTGCTGACGCCCACAACACCTCGCCATGTGGAGGCGGCGAGGTCCAGCACACCTCGTCATGTGGAGGTGGCGTGGTCTACCCTCACTGCAATCGCTGAGTCGCTGCCATTGCTGAGTCACTGCACCACACAGCTGCCATAATCCACAACACCTCGCCACCTCCACATGGCGAGGTCCAACGTGGCTCGAGAACGCCAGGATCACATGACGTGTCACTGTAAATTTTGGCCTATTTTGCCAAATAAAGTTTGAAACACCCTAATAACCTAATTAAAGTTTTAAAGTGGATTATT
Source organism: Hibiscus mutabilis (assembly GCA_019671005.1). Lineage (NCBI taxonomy): Eukaryota > Viridiplantae > Streptophyta > Magnoliopsida > Malvales > Malvaceae > Hibiscus > Hibiscus mutabilis. The sequence goes on from CM033716.1 coordinate 75,564,736, forward strand.
CCACTAAATTTGCCAAAAAAAAAGAACCCAGATAGGGAGAAAAATACAAGTCAAAGTACTAAAAAATAGAAGCCATGAACGTAAGAAAATTACAACATTGTTCTATCAAATACTAAAAGAAAAGAAAAGAAAAGAAAAAACCCTAAATCCACAAAGAAAAAGTTAAGAACATTTTGTTGGAAGAAACCCAGTGATCATTACACCATTCAAGATGATTCCTCAACCGAGAAACATCGTAAGCAATCTCATCCCCGGTGGTTTCAAAATAAACCCAATACTTCAACTCTTGTTTCCCGGTAATGTTCCCCACCCACCAACCATCGTTGTCGAAAGCATCCACCCTTTCAAGATAATTAAAAACCCTAGTGACTTTTACCGGCTGTGGCACCGGTCGGACTTCGTCGGCAGAAACTACCTCAACAAGGAGTCGGGTCTGGTCTTCTTCCTCAACCAGGTTCTTGTACTGCACTTTGTAACGAGTGTTGTTATTCAATGGCGACACCACCTTAGCTTCATAGTATGAACCCAAGAACCCTTCTTCCTTGCTGCATACTTCGACTTTGTCTCCTTTAGAAAAGGCTACCATTGTTGAACTAACACTAAAGAGAAACTGTTTAAGAATAGGAAAATATTTTTACAGGAGATTAAGGAAATTTGTGATATTAGTGTGTGTTTTATAGATGGTTAAAGGCGGTTGTGTTTACCTAATTATAATAAGAAAAGAAATTGCTTGCTGGTGTATTTGTTTCTGGGTTTGGGCTTACTTGAAAAGAAAGCTGTCTCTTTAAAATACTTACAAAAGTATCCTAAATTAGACATAAGATTTTTGTTAAGTGAGAATAATAATCCAAAATGAAGTAGAAAAGTATAAGTTGTTTAAGTTTGAGAATAATAATCCAAATCAAGGTCAAATTTCTAAATTCTCCAAGTTTGATGATAGATTGAGTGGTTCGTTGTACGATTATTATATGAATTACAACTTCAAAATCGTTAAAAATTAAAATTATTATTTCAACTAATATTTTTGTTAAAAAATAATTTTATCGAACTCAACGAGTAATTTCAGTAAAATAGATGATATTTATCTTGAGAATTCCAGGTTCAATCAGTTTTGTTTACAAAATTAGCGCCTTTTATCAAAGGAAAAACAAACAAGGTAATTTTGGAAAGTGTAAACAGTGAGGAGTAAATTTGCCCTTATACCTATTACAAATTATTTTAGAACTCTTGTAATGGTTGAATTTTTTACATTATGTTGATACGTATATAATCAAACGAGAAATAAAAATTAAATCGGTATTCAATCTATTGGTTGATTAATTCAAATTGAGTATTGCATATATCTATTTTAGAGTAAACCACTCAACTCTATTTATTCTCCTGTTTAAAAAACTTATCGTATAATCTCGTTTTCCATACTTTTCAATTGCACCATTATAGTTTTTCTTTGGCAATTTAAGCAACAAATTAAGTTTTTTTCTTCAAATGTCTTTTTTCAATTAACAGTTAACAGTTTTATTGACGTAGCATGACAAAGTTAAGGGTGCAATTGAAGAAAGCAAACAAACGTTGAAGATATTTTTATTATTATAGATTTTTCATTCTTGATTTATACTTTTAACTCGTTTTAAATAAAATAATTAAAATTATTACTTAATAATAGAGTACAAGATTAGTAAATCTATACAGAAATAGGGGTATTCAAACTTCGATTTTAACTGAATTAATCGATCGAACAGAAATTTTTTCCAGTTAATCGGTCAGTTAATTTTAGGTTCAGTCAGTTAATGGTTAATTATTATTTTAAACTTCAATTATCGGTTAATTCGGATCGGTTAATTAACCGAACTTTTATATATTATATATTTTTATATATTACATATATTTTCTTTTGTCACTGAAATTTTACAAATTATAAAATGATCATTAATTTTTTTGATATATTATAAAATGGTCATTAAACTTTATCAAATTAGCACAAAATGATTATTAAATTTATTGAATTATTAAAAAAGGATCATTAAACTTTTTAATATTCATCAATAATTTAGAACGTGCAATGAATCAATGACCATTTTATAATAGTTCGATACGTTTAATGGTTATTTTATAACTTTTAAAAGTTTAATGGCTAAAAAGATCATTTTAACATAGTTTAGTGACCGTGTAATTTACACAAAGTTTTATAAAAAATTTCGGTTAATTCGAAAACCAATTGAATTAACCGAACCTTTTCGGTTTGGTTAAAAATTTTCAAAAAAAAATTCAGTTCAATTAACAGTTAATAGGAAAAAATCCAGTTAACGAATTTTTAGTAGTTCAGTTCCATCGGTTAACTGAACTGATTGAACACCCCTATACAAAAACCCTTTATTACTTTATTTATGATCATTTGGTGAATAATTTTTTTATAAAAAAGATTATATAAAAATATCTTTTCACCCGCATGTATAACAAAATTTAGTAATTTTTAGTTTTAAACCTGTGTGTAGCACATTATATGCCAATTATAAGCTCAATATTATAGTGATATTTAAAAATAAAAAACATTTTTTATTAAGATAAATAAAAATAAAGAATATTGAAATGTAATTCATAATTTTCTTATTTATAACATCATACTTATTTTAGTTTATTTTTATTTCAATTATATTTTTCATGTTTTATAATCATTCAAGTAACATTGTTTTACATAAGTAAACAATACTATAAAATGAGCTCATACATTCAAAATAAAATATAAATCAAGAGTGAAGATGGACATAATAGCATAAAAACCCTCAACATTTGTTTTTTTTTTTCAATTTCGCCATTAACATTGCCATACCACATCAACAAACATATTGATCGTTAGTTGACAATCTCTCATTTGATTTTTACTGAAACTCTAGGGTTTAAATTGTGAAAGAAAAACTTTAAGGGCACAATTGAAAAAAGTTACAAACACCGAGTGCCTATTTTGTCATTGCCAATATTTAAATTTGATTTTATGAATTGAATAATGAAGATTGGTGAAGTTTATGATATAATTGAGACCCGTTCAGCAAATTCAAACAGTGAGAGAGAGTCAAACGGGCGTTTGGGGGTAAAAGCTGGAATTTCCAGCGGTAGCGAAACGGCCGTTTGAGGCTAAATTCGATGAGAAAGTAACAGCAAACAGGCATTTGGTGGCCTGTTCAGCAAGAATTTTCCGTTTGAGGCTAAAACGTTCGTCGGTTGAGCGCTACTGAACGGGGCCTGAATCTTTCTAACATGTGGCGTTGAAAGCTATGAACACGAATTTAGAAGTAATGAAAGATGGAGCATTGTTGGCTGAGAATTAACCAAACTTTACTACAGAAAGTAAAGGAGGCAATATGAAAAATTGATGACCATATTTAAACTAATTAAAGGGGAAGAGATGAATTGATGACCATATGTTTAAGTATTCAAAAATAAAAGGGCTTATTAAGTATTTAAACTCAAAATTGACGATCAAATGTTTAAATATTGGACAAATTAAGCATTACCTCTTAGATTTTGAGTTTAAATACTTAATAAGTCTTTGTACTTTTTAAGTTCAATATTATGATCCTTCTAATGTACTTTTTAAGTTCAATATTATGATCCTGACTTCATCCCTGAGTATAATATGTCATGATTTAAAGACACATGACTACTGGCTTGGACTGAAGCAATATCTTGTTGAATCCATGTCTATATATTTAACTTGTCGGCAAGTAAAAGTTGAGCATCAAGTTCCTTCAAGATTACTGCAATCAATTGCAATCCTCGAACGGAAAAAAAGACCAAATTACCATAGATTTCATAACTGGTTTACCACCCACACCAAGGAAGAAATATGTAGGTTGGGTAACGGCCGAGTGATTGATCGAATTAGTATTTTGTGCATTCCCAAAACATGGAAAGATCGAGTCTTCCTCTGAGTATTTGTCTTGAGAAATTGTATGTAAAATGTGGGAATTTAGATATTGCTAAAAGCTGTTTGATGAAATGCTGCAAAGAGATGTTAGCTGGAATGTTATATATGATTTCTGGGCTGGGAGGGGGAGAAAGTGTTGTAGTTATTAACATTGAGCCCAAAAGTGAACATTTTGGGTGCATAATTAACCTACTTAGTTTGGATTTACTGTTTAGAATGAATTGGTCCATTTTTAATTATGAAAAAAAGGGGTTGGATTCAATTAGACCATTCCTTCTTTTTAACTTGTTTTTTTTTTGTCACCTCTTTGGCATTATCAACATATACTACTTTGTAACGACTATATAACGACTAACGAGTGTTGTTATTCAACGGCGGCGCAACCGTAGCTTCATAGTACGAACCCAAGATCCCATCTTCCTTGCTGCATACTTGGGCTTATATTTTATTAATAACATAAAATGAGAAGGGATCAAATAAGCAGCCTACCCTTGCAAGCATGCATGCTCAAAAAGTCGGGTTTAATTCATTCAATGGCCTGTATCTGCCTTTGGATGTTTGGATGAATCCACAAGATCTAAACAAGAAACATACAAGTGAACCCCCCCCCCCCCCCAAGCCGGCATTCAGGTTTCTTGTCATCTAAACCTATTGAGTGGTCCCTTTAAAAAAAAGATGACATTATTTTTTTATGTGATCCGAATTCGAGCAGCGTAATTTTTACGATGTGTATTCGTTTTTAAAAGATTAAAAAGTAAAGATCATATACTAAAATGTAATTATACAAGAATTCAGAATATTAGAAAAAGTTTCTTGTCATCTAATTTTGATAGAATTATAAGATGAGTATAAGTTGACAAGGTAACTAACATGTCTTGAATCTCGACTATTTACCTTTGTGTCTTGTCCATGCAACTAAAATAATATTACAAGAAAAATCCATTTTAAGGTTGTTGAATGGGCTGTTTCAAACTCAGCTGGGAGAGATTTCATGTGTCTGTCTACTCTCTACTGATAAAATGACTAGATTCCATTCTAATTTACCCAAAATATCTACAATTAAACAGGCAGCTCATCTCTCTTCCTCTATACTCGATTGTTTCTCCTTTCTTTTACATTAACAAATGAAAAAAAACTTTTTTTTAACTATTATTACCGATTTAACTTATTTTTATCTTTTCAAAATTATTTAATTATCAGTTCAACATGTCGGAACAAGATCAATTAACTTAACTTTTTACATAGCTTTTATAACATTGGTTTAAATCTTTAGTACAAATTGAGTCGGGAGAATCATCGTTACTATATTATTAAATTTAAATAGGTGAATTGATAGGATATTGGATTGAATATATTTGTGGTTATACAGTAGGTATCCAACTTATTGGTCTATTAATTCAGACCAGATTTTGTAGAACCTTATTATAGGGGCGACCCTCTCAATCTATTTTTTTCATTTTAAATTTATAAATTAGCTTAAGAGACATAATATTTTGTCTCGTTAGACCAGCATGTTGTTATTAATATTGTACAAAGAAAATTTATTTAAGCTTCGGTTTTTATTTTATACAAAAATATTATTTTAATGTTACTGTTACAGCGTGAAGCTTAGGCTGAAGGTATGGGGGCCATATGATTGCGTATTTTTCGTCGCACGCTCGACAGATTGATTAGAGACTATTGTCACGGACCGCAAGCCCGCGACCGAGACAAATGCAACCATGGCAGCCCAAGCCTATCTCTACAGCATTTTGGGCTTGCCAAATGACCCAAGTAAGCTGGCCAATTACCATGGTAAAATGAGCAAGCAGAGTATTTACCATGGTGAAATCCGATAAGGCATCTCACTTATCATTTATGTGATTATTTGTAAAGATAATTCTCACTTTATCTCTTATTTAAAATTCAAATGTTGAGGATAGGATAGGCTCTCATCTGGACCGTTGATCCATTGTAATCTTGACCGTTGATTGTCTTGAGCTCTCACTATAAAAGGAGGCTCAACCCGTGTCATTTCATTCATTCATTCATCACTTGCTTGATTTGTAAGCTTTTACCCGAGTAATACAACTCAAAGATTCACTCACTTTCTCTTGTTCTTTTGCATCGCTTTTCTTTTGTTCCGATAGTTTCTAAGTATTTTTACTTAGGAAGTTTCGAGTGACTTAGCCCGATTTTCAGCCGAGAAAGCGGCTAAGGCCGCGCGGTTGTCTAGCGAAAGACTAGCCCGTGACAAGTGGTATCGAGAGCGAGTTTTGCTTTGAGAAGTTGCTGATTTGAGATGGCACGTGATGGAGAGAACACTGCAGTGAAGAAGAAGGGTGCAGAGGCCACACCGACAAATCCAAGAGGGGTTCGTCGAAGGACGTGATCACATCGATCCAGGGAAGGGTTACCAAGCTCGAGGAGTCTATGGCGGAGGCCAAGGCGACGTTGGAACCTTTGGAGTCAATGGATGTTGAGAAGCTGAGTTCGTTGGATTTCGAGAGGCTCGAGTCCTTGGAGGGAATTCGGGGATGATGTTCAGGAGGCTCTTAATGGGATGGATGTGAAGATGTCTACGCGTGGCGATGCCTTAGAGGCCATGGTGGTTGCTCTAAGGGAGGAGGTTGAGGAGCTCAAGGCAAAGGGTTCCAACTCCGACAAAGATGAACTGAAGAAGGAAGTGGAGCTGCTCAAGACCGAGTTGTTTGTGTTGAAAGCGGCGATTGCGAACAGCGCGACTGTTGCAGTTTCTAGAACCTCGGGAGATATCCCCAAACCAGAAAAGTTCAAGGGGACGAGGTCCGCCCAGGAAGTGGAGAATTTCCTTTGGGGAATGGAGCAATACTTCAAAGCCATGGGCATCGAGGAAGATGCTAAGAAGGTAAGCTTTGCAAGTATTTACTTAATTGATCTTTCACAAACGTGGTGGCGACGTAGGTGCGAAGATGTGAAGCGTGGAAACTGTGCCATTGAGACTTGGAAGGAGTTCCAAGATGAGTTCAAGGAACAGTTCTATCCTCTGTATGCTAAAGATGAGGCACGGTCAAAGCTGAGGCGACTTAGACAAGAAGATGCCAAGAGTTTGAGGGACCATGTCCGGAAGTTCGTGGAGTTGAGTTTGCAGGTCCCGAGCTTGAGTGAAGAGGATGGGTTTTTCACCTTCGTAGATGGGTTGCAACCATGGGCGAAGATGGAGTTGCAGCGACGGGGAGTGACCAAGCTCTCTACTGCCCTGACTACTGCCGGGTCCATCATTGAGATTGGACGTAGGAAACCTGACTCCTCCAAACCAAGACCGAAGCACAGAGGTCATGGTGGAGACAAGGAGAAGTCAAGTCGATCCGACAAAGATTCGAGTGGCGGGAATAAGCCTTCGAATGGGAAACATGCTGATTCAAGGGACAAGCAGCATGGCAAGTGTTACCATTGCCATAAAGAAGGGCATATTTCCAGGGATTGTCCCCAAAAGAACAGAATTGCTGCCGTCAAGGAGACAGCTGATGGCGAGACTGGCGAGGCTCTAAAGCTTGGCTCCATCATTAGTACAATGGAGGTCAAGAAGGGTCGAAAAAAGAAGGGGTTGATGTTCGTCGACATCACTATTGCGGGCCAGAAGTTGAGTGCACTAGTTGACACTGGTGCCTCTGAACTATTCATGTCCGAGCAAACTGCCGAGAAACTTGGTGTTACTATCGAGAAGTCCAGTGGATTCATCAAAACAGTGAATGCCAAGGAAGTACCGATTGCGGGAGTCGCACAAGGAGTTCAACTTGATATTGGAGGTTGGACCGGTAAGGAAGCCGTCAAGGTAATCCCACTCGATGACTTTGATTTTGTGCTTGGGTTAAGTTTTCTAGACCGGATCAATGCTTTCCCTGTTCCTTTTGCGAATTGTCTATGCATTCTAGATCCGAAGCATCAATGCATTGTTCCAGTGAGCCGAGGGTCAGGAGTAGGTGCAAAAGTTTTATCCGCAATTCAGTTTTCAAAGGCGATGCGCAAGGAGGAACCGACCTTCCTAGCAACCTTGGTGTGCGATGAGCCTGTCGCAACTGAGGGAGTCCCCGATGAGGTGGGGCATGTCTTGGTGGAATTTGCAGATATGATGCCTGCTGAGTTGCCAAAGAAGTTGCCTCCGAAGAGGGATGTTGATCACAAGATTGAGCTTGTGCCAAGTGCGGAGCCCCCCGCTCGATCCCCTTACCGACTAGCCCCGCCTGAGTTAGAGGAGATGCGCAAACAGTTGAACGATCTCCTAGATGCCGGGTACATCCGCCCATAAAGGCACCCTACGGTGCGCCGGTGTTGTTCCAGAAGAAGCACGATGGGTCCCTATGGATGTGCATCGACTACAGGGCTTTGAATAAGCTCACAGTGAAGAACAAGTATCCGATTCCTCTCATTGCGGATTTGTTCGACCAGCTTGGTGGTGCAAGGTGGTTCACCAAGTTGGACTTGCGATCGGGCTACTACCAAGTCAGAATAGCCGAGGGTGATGAGCCGAAGACAGCTTGCGTGACGAGGTATGGTTCTTTCGAGTATCTTGTGATGCCTTTTGGCCTCACGAATGCTCCAGCTACTTTCTGTACCCTGATGAATAAGGTGCTACAACCGTTCCTGGACAAGTTTGTTGTAGTCTACCTCGACGACATCGTCATCTACAGCAAGACATTGGAGGAGCATGTCGAACACTTGCGGGAGGTGTTCAAAGTCTTGCGGGAAAATGAGTTGTATGTCAAGAAGGAGAAGTGCTCATTTGTCCGACAAGAGGTTCCTTTCCTTGGACACATTGTTGGAGGAGGTATGATCCGAATGGACAAGGAGAAGGTTCGAGCCATTGAAGAATGGGAGGTGCCAACTAAGGTAACCGGGTTGAGATCTTTCCTGGGGTTGGCGAATTACTATCGGAGGTTTGTCAAAAGCTACTCCAAAATTGCCGCACCGTTGACCGAATTGTTGAAGAAGGACAAGGCGTGGGATTGGGGATCGGAGTGTCAGAAAGCCTTTGATGAGATCAAGCTCGCCATGGTGAGTGAGCCTGTCTTGGTGTTGCCAGATTACACCAAACCTTTCGAAGTTCACACTGATGCATCCGACATTGCCATTGGTGGGGTCCTAATGCAAGAGGGACATCCGGTTGCATATGAAAGCCGGAAGCTCAATGAGACCGAGCGGAGATACACAATCCATGAGAAGGAGATGACAGTGGTGGTGCATTGTCTACGCACATGGAGACACTATGTGCTTGGGTCCAAGTTCGTGGTGTACACCGAATGTGTCGCCATTACTTCTTGACCCGAGAAGAAGTTGTCCCCGAAGTAAGCTCGTTGGCAGGAGTTTCTTGCCGAGTTCGATGTTACTTTGGAGCACAAACCAGGGAAGGTGAACTTCGTGGCCGATGCCCTAAGCCGAAGGTATACCATGGAGTTTGCGAGTTTGCCAAAGGGACCGATGCTGGAGCGCATCAAGGAGGGATTGACACATGATCCGACGGCCAAGTCATTGATGGAACTTGCCAAGGAGGGCAAAACCCGGAGGTTTTGGCTAGAGGGAGGCTTGTTTTTGTTCGTGGACGTCGCCTCTTTGTGCCTCAGTTTGGTGGAATTCGAAAGGAGCTCATGAAGGAATGCCATGATTCCAAGTGGGCGGGACATCCGGGGATACACCGGACATTGGCCTTGATGGCGGAGCATTATTATTGGCCACACATGGGCAGTGATGTTGAAGCATATGTGAAGACTTGCCTTGTGTGCCAAAGCAAGACAAGATCGAGCGAAAGAGTCCAATGGGTCGTCGTTGCAGCCTTTGCCAATTCGGAGAAACCATGGGTAAGTGTTTCCATGGATTTTATAGTCGGTTTTCCAGTTGTTGACGGAAAGTCTAGTATTATGGTGGTCGAGACAAGTTTTCCAAGTATCGACATTTATCCCAAAGACCCAAGGTGTGTCCAAATGAGGAGGCAGCTAGGTTTTTTCTCAAGCACGTGGTGAAATCTTCGGGTGTTCCACAATCCATTATCGCGTGATCGGGACACGAGGTTCACGGGAGGTTTTGGGACAGAGTTGTTCAAGTTGTTGGGCTCAAACTTGAACTTCTCGACGAGTGTCCACCCGCAGACCGATGGGCAAACCGAGAGAGTGAATGCACTCGTTGAGATCTACTTGAGGCACTATGTGAGTGCTAATCAGCGTGGATGGACAAAGCTGTTAGATGTGGCCCATTCTCTTACAACTTCAGCGGAGCGAGGCGACAAACCGAGTCCGTTCGAGATTGTAACCGGCAGCAGCCGCTTACACCAAACGCGGTTGTGACCGGGTACGGGGCCGAGTCCAAAGAGCCTATCATTTTGCCAAGGGGTGGCATGAGCTTTATGACTTAGCCCGTGCATGCTTGCGCAAGGCGGAAAGCGGACCAAGAAGTGGGCAGATCGAAAGCGCCGGGATGTGTACTTTGAGGTTGGTGATCTAGTCCTTGCCAAACTGACTTCGATCTTGCGCAACCCAAATCACAAGGGGCTTGTGCGACGATATGAGAGGCCGTTCAAAGTTGTGAAGCGGGTAGGCACCATGGCCTATCAACTAGAGTTGCCGCCAACTATCCGAGCTCATCCGGTGTTTCATGTGAGTTTGTTGAAGGCATATCACCATGATGAGGATGATCCAGATCGAGGCAAATCACACCGAGCGCCAGTCGGAGTAAAGGTCTCATACGAGAAAGAGGTAGAAGCAATCCATTCAGAGAGAGCCGTTCGTCAAGTGGGAAATCGACCAAGGCATGAGTACCTTGTTCAATGGAAGGGTCTTCCCAGTGTGAGATGAGTTGGGAACCAGCCGATGCCTTATGGCAATTCGAGAGCAGATCGACCCGGTACCATTCTAGCCGCGCGACGAGGGCGTCGCTAGAACTAGTGGGGGAGAATGTTACGGACCGCAAGCCCGCGACCGAGACAAATGCAACCATGGCAGCCCAAGCCTATCTCTACAGCATTTTGGGCTTGCCAAATGACCCAAGTAAGCTGGCCAATTACCATGGTAAAATGAGCAAGCAGAGTATTTACCATGGTGAAATCCAATAAGGCATCTCACTTATCATTTATGTGATTATTTGTAAAGATAATTCTCACTTTATCTCTTATTTAAAATTCAAATGTTGAGGATAGGATAGGCTCTCATCTGGACCGTTGATCCATTGTAATCTTGACCGTTGATTGTACTTGAGCTCTCACTATAAAAGGAGGCTCAACCTGTGTCATTTCATTCATTCATTCATCACTTGCTTGATTTGTAAGCTTTTACCCGAGTAATACAACTCAAGATTCACTCACTTTCTCTTGTTCTTTTGCCATCGCTTTTCTTTTGTTCCGCAGTAGTTTCTAAGTATTTTTACTTAGGAAGTTTCGAGGTGACTTAGCCCAGTTTTCAACCGAGAAAGCAGCTAAGGCCGCGCGGTTGTCTAGCAGAAGACTAGCCCCGTGACACTATGCTCTAATCGCTTGCTTAATTACTAATTCTTCTTAATCAAGTGTAGTTTAATTAAATTGTTTTAGCATTAATCATCGTAACTTAATTTGTTTCGTTGACTCCTGATAATGATGGGTCAAACAAAGTTGTGCGTTCCCCCACCAATGTATGTGGGTTCTATTTGTACAAGTAAAAGAATAAAAGAAAGGGTTAAAATACTAAAAAAATATTGAATTTTTTTTGACGCATTAACAATATCATTGATAAATAAAATAAAATTAAAACATAAATATAATAGGGATTTTAGAATATCCAAAAGAACAACAAAAAAATTATAAATTTAGAAAAATATATATAAGTGCTATACTAGTCAGATCATACATTTTCTCTTTGTACCAAAGAAAATCTTTACGGGCCATTGTAGGAAGGGTCTATGAGAGTTGTCAAAATACGAACTAGAATAAATCTCAAAAATCGGCAACAATCTTTCACGCCTATTCTCAAAAACAACGATTCGCTATAGATTATATCATCAAACAACTCAAAAGGGGATCAAACTCTACATGACCACCTGCAAACACGAATCAGAGACAAGTGATGTGAGGGTCACCGTATGAACACCAAAAATCAGCAAAAGTAACCATAGAAGCGTGCCATAAGGCAGAGACGTGTCATAAAGGCAGAAAAAAACGTATCACAGAGGTAGAGGAAAGCTCAACAAAATGTGCAAAAAAAGACAAATAAACGAAAACAAATGAAATATAATTTACCGGCGGTCGACAACCAATACAAAGACTGGTGCCACTGCCGATTAAACAAAAAAAGAAAAAATAAGTGGCTATGGTTGAGAGAAAACCGAAAAGGAGGCTAGGGCTTTTAGTATAAATGCATTGAATTGTTAATATTATTGTTTTGAGGATACTATATATCTATTTTATGGTCTATATTTAGTTCTTCGAACTAACCTGACGAGTAATTTAGTTTCTTTAGTTTAGTTAAATTTTTATAACTCTGATATCTGAAAAAACTTATTAAAAAAATTTGTGTAAATACCTTTTAGGTTCTTGTCGATTTAAAAAATAAGTAAATTGTTCCCTCTACCAATTCAAAATAATCTTCAAATTTTGCATAAATTTATAACCATATATATTTTTTGAAACAAGAAAAGTATATTGGATTGTATTCAAAGTGAAAATGATTACAAAATAATTACACCACAAACATTATAAACACAATGTGAAAAGATAAATACAATAAATTTCAAACGGTGTGAAAGACATGAGAAACGTATCCATTCACTATCTAGAAAAAATGACAGCCTTCTAAATGAAATTCAGCAACGATAAACTTTGACAAGAAAGCTTCATGAATCAAGCATACTTTCTACTGCGAGTTCTTGGCACATTGGCAAACTACCACAAAAGAATAAAAAAATATCAGACTGTCGATCGTCTTGTCACTAGAAACGCCCGATAATTCTTGTTATCTAAACGCTAAATTACCATAACAACAAACAATATTGTTACGAAGACAGACAAACTTGTAAAAATGCAAACAAACAAACTGTCATATAAGCAGACGAAAAATAGCCATAAAAGTAAATATCGAATGACTCTAGCAAAGCAAAACGATAATAAAACAACAAAATAAAAAAAAACAAATAATTTCTCATCAAAGGAACATAATCTTATTTATATACAATCAACGTAAGAATTAAAAACCAGTCGACGACATAAAGGTTGTCGCCGGAAATAACTTCAACGAAAAAAAATTAATTTTTTTTAAAAATAACTTCTAAGAGAAAATGGAAATAGAGGAAAAATTATAACAATATTTAAAATTATATGATAGACATAAAATTCTAAAATGTTCTAAAAAAATTAAGTTACTATATAATAATTAACTCTCAAATTAATTGATGTTTCATTCGTTTTAAACATAAACAAGTAAATTAACAAATCCAGTCTATCATACTAAACTCTCTTGTTTTTCTCTTATTTTGCTTTGAAAAATGTTTTTGTATATATATTGTCTAATATATGTGCTTTAACTTAAAATTTAGTTAGATTGTTAAGAAAATTATAATTTGACCCAATTAAATTTTTTTAATTTAACTTGAAAAAATATTTTTTATTCCACCCAAAAATTAAATAGTCCGAATGATAAAGCATGATTCGTCAATTCGAATAATTTAAAATTTTTATTCGATTCAACTCAAATAAATTGAATAGTCACCCCAAGATGCATTTAGCAAATAAATTAAAATTTATTTAAATACTAGTGAAATGTCCCGTGTTTGAGAGTTGGTGAGTGAAGTTGAAAACTTATTTGAATACAGTGAAAATTTAAGTGCTCATTTTCAAAATCACATGCTTTTATATCAAATTAACCTTGATTTTTAGACAAAATTAATAGTACAATCAGGGATAAATGCAAAATTTTATGTCAAATTATAAGCTTTTAAGAAATTATATTATAAATTTAGGGGTGCGACATTACAAAATTTTAGGATACAAAATTACATTATTATTATAAAACATAAAAAATTACTTAAATTATATGAGAATTTTAAATTTTCAGGAGTGCGACTACTTCTAGTACCCATCCTTCCATCCCTGGGTGCAATACAAATAGCAGGGGCAGTTCAAAGGTTTACAAGACCATGTACAAGTTATTAAAATGAGGCCCTTTAATTTATAATCCAAAAAATATATAAGGTTTTAAAAGATATTTTTATCTTAATAAAAATATATTATGATGCCCTCTTTAAATTTTTATTTTATGAGGCCCTCTTTAAAATTATTTTTTTATTTCATTGTAATTTATTAAATCAAAATCTTTTGTTTTGTCCCTGTAAATATTTAATTCAATTTATTTGAGGTCTTTTTTTCCTTAAAAATCATATATGGTCACTCATTTCACACATGTCCAAAACTCTCGTCGACAAATCGTGTAATCATAGGAACCATGTAGCAAAGTTGACAAGACACTCCACATTCACTAATTCTCTATGTATGATCCATTTAATAACACAACATGATAATGTTAATAGTCATGCACGTGCATTTGTGAGTCATAAATTAGTAGGCAGCCAACAAAAATAAAAAAATACTATCGATGTCATGTACGCGATGCCTTAAGAATTAAGCCCTAATAATTTATATTAAAATGTTTTCGCCCCACATTGAAATTTAATCATATAGAAAAACAATATCTGTGCAGGGGAATGCCCACCTAGATTTGGCATATCCATCAAAGGCTGAAACAACATAAGCTAATGATGCATGCTGGTGTTTTAAAATTGTGTAGTCCCAACCCGAGAGGGGATATCAATTGGTCATGTTTTTCTTAGGACAGCTAAAAAGGTGACATCTTAGGATGCTGCTCACCTAAAAATAAAGACATCTATCGGTGGGGGCCCAACAAAGCTACAAAGCCAGCCACAAATTGGAGGGATTTGAGATCAAAATGAAGATACACCAAACGTTCTTCTAGGCAAAGGCAAAGGCAAAGGCAAAGGCAGAATCCCCCCATTCCTATTATGGAGACGGCAATGCCAACAAGTGAGGTTCCCTTAGCAACATTGTTTTCAAATTTGAGTATAAAGCTTTGTTCTTTTGTCTCGTTAAGGAAATGGAAATACACAAACATTTTTAACAATCTAACTTGGAATTTAGTTTATTATACTAAAGTCTCATGTTTATCTCCTATTTGCAAGGAATAACGCTATTTTCATACTGAGATTGTTCTGGACATGTGCGATAGGAGCGATCATATATGGATACAAGAAAAACAGGGTTTTAAAAGGACTAGTGATAAGTAAAAGATTAGTTCTGAACTAGTGATAGAACACGTGGAGAAAATAAAATGATGTTGTACTTTATGAATTTTGAATCATGTTAGATTCGTTTTTATTTAAAATTCAGTCTACTACATACATAAATAAGTCAATAAACTTTTACTTTTTGAAATTGAAGATTTCATTTTTAATAAATTATACAATACTTTTTTAACCGCCTATTTTTCACATGATAGCTTTTGGTAAATTTTGTGCCTAAACAATTAGACTTATTTAAACATTTTCAAAAAAACTCAACCCGCATTTTTTTTTTGATAAAAACTCAACCGGCAAATCTAAATACATAAACTTAAAATCATATGAATATAAAACACCTTAACTTGAAATTATTGAAACTTAAAATAATCTAAAAATTCTAATATAGAAATTAAACCGATTCAATTTTACTTAAACTCAAATTTTAAAATCATTTGATGCAACATTAGTGAAAAGTTTTTCCTACAAACAGACTTTTAAAACTGTTATGTATCTTTTTAAGGACTCTAAACTCTAACCCCAAATTCAAAGAAACCCTAATCAATTTTAGAACCTTAAAATATAATACAAACCTTAAAATTTTATTCTTGAACCATAACCTTCGAACCTTAAATGTTTGTAAAAAAAACAAAATTTTCACCGTTAGAATCTAGAATGTTTTCTTTGTTTATTTTACATCAGACTCATGTTTCTTTTCCTGTTAAGGAAGCAAGGTAGCTACCCTAACCCAACATAGCAACGCCTGAATAAATATGACACGAAAGGATGACAAAGAGGAGGGGAGATAGAGAAGTCAGTGGGGGCGCTTTGGGAATCTAAAACTTCATAGGGTATGCATGCATGTGTATGATTGGGAGCGCATGTGGGAGAACGTGATGGATTCGGGACTCATCACAAGTTGGAATCTCAGGACTCAGCCCCTCCTTGTAGCAGTAGTTTTCAAACAACAGAAGATGGATCAGATCAAATCAGATCAGCTCCTTAGGGCATTACATGTTGGCGTACGTTGCAAAAGCGAAAGCTAGCTGCACACAGTTCCATGGGAAGCGAAACTGTACACAGAGTTTCAGATTTGATTTTGTCCCTTGGATTTCCGAGCCAATTATCTCTACTATTCTTCTTTCTGTACGGTGTTTTATTTTCTAACCAGGATCATTCTCTAAATTCATATAACCCTTTGATTACTAAGGATAACGAGGATGATGTCTGACCAACCGACCGACCTACCAAACTACAACATTGTCATCTGTCTTGACCGAGGGGGGATAGAGAGAGAAAGAGGGAAAAGGATTTACCTTTGACGGTCTTGAATGTGCTTTATTCGTTCTTGGTAAGCAGCCTTGGTTCTTGCAAAAGCAAACATTCTCTCCTATTCCTTTCTTCCAACATGAGCCAACTCCAGATTCCCTCGGTTTTAATATTATATATCACTAGTCTAATGTCCTGCATGAAGGGCGGGGATATTAATCACAAATCAAAAAATAAATAAAATTTTTTGAGTATAAAAATTTTATCATTATATATTTTATTAGACATATTTTTAAAAAAAATATTATTTGATCTAATTTTTTTGACTGCCCAATTATAGGTTAAGCACTCTAACGATAGGTAGGGTAGGAGTGGGGTAAGGCTGACACTAATCAGTTACGGATTCAATTAACAAGTACTCATAGTTATTATGCATTGATGTTTGTGGTTTATGTGCATTGGACCAACAGCCATGATTTCTAATCATGAATTTGGTTCAATCTTCTAGTTTTAATTTGATGAATGCACCTCTTATGTTGTTTACTTAATTGTACGTTTAGAACTATATTGCTGAATATTTTGGTCACCTTTCTGCTAACACCAACCCAAGTTTACCGGAAATTAAAAATTTTAAAATAATTATTTATCATTTAACAAAAGTTCATGTATAATTTGGAGGTTTGTCCCTTATTTAATATATTTATATTTAATATATTGATAATGTATAATTTAAAACACTATCAGTAAATCAAGTCATAGTATTTTATAAAAAGAGTACACTTGACTTTTTTAATAGTGTGTTATCTGATTCATTACAATTTATATTTTTATACACTATAAAAAGTTTAATTACATTGAAAATGTGTTCGTGAAACGTCAATAGATTCGAACTAATAAGAACAAAGACTTGTCTAGTAATAAAAAGTTTGATTTATTAAAATTTCTATTTATACATTTTTTAAAATTTTAAATTATTTAAATACTTTTTAAAAGCTCAATCAAACCCTTAGACATTCTAAGTAAATTAATAAAATGACTCTCTCATGTCATCTTTCACAAATCGATTGTCATGTTAGTAATGTTAACAAGTTCGTGTGCATCATAGCACTTAATAAACGAAAATCGTCGAATAAAGGGCTCAAATCGGCAAAATTTACTAGTTTAATGATTCAATTAGTGAATAAATGGAAGAGTTAAGAAAACTGTGATTTTATAATCTATTTTCTAGATATATCACTTTTGACAAAGTGCCAATCAACATTATCATAAAACTCGTGAAACAGGCCTTCGGATTCTTGAGGTTGAAGCTAAGAGATTCAGCCGTATTTGGTAAAACAGGGGAAGTCAAGGTCAAGGTCAGGCCAAACCAAGTCAAGTCCAGCATGTGTTCATACCAAAGCACTAAAACAGTGAAGAGTGAGAGTGTTTGTAGTGTCCGTAAAATGAACAAATGGGAAGACTGGGATAACATGACAAAGCACGAACACTACTCCATAGATTGTCTATTTTCCAAAAGAAAGAAGGAAAGAAAGTAAAAGAAAACTGGAGCCATGAAGCGCGTGCTATGTAGGATCCAATCACGGAGACCAAGACACCAGCAGCCAGGTCCACATGCTGACAAACGCACTACTTTGTCTCAAAGTGAGGCCTGACAATAGTAATACCAACACACACTTGTCCACACGCGCCTCAATCTGAGGAATTGGGTCTGACATTCCTTTCCCTTGTCCGAAACCAACTTCTATTCTTACTTTGACCTATGCCTGTGCCACCCTCCTCGTTATGTACTCCTCTTCTCTCTATCTTTATAATATATATTTAAGAATACTATGTTGGTTTTTTGGTTATACTTTTTCGTCCCACTTAAGAGGTTTGTTTTATGTTTTAAAATTATCACATTTAAAATATTTTATTAAAAAAATTAATAATTTTTATAAGGCGCATTTTCTTTTCTATCATTTTTTTAGTTTTCCAACAAAATAAAATTTAATTTTTTAACAATAAAATTACCGTTTCATTTATTTTATCACATATCTTACATAAATTTTTTTTCACTAAAATTGCGTAAAAAGTCAAAAATGGACATATTAAGTAGTACGGAAGGAGTATAGATTTGAGTGAGATTTTGGAGTCTTTTGAGACTATTGTCCCTTGCATTCATTTAAACACATTATTTACAAATAATTAATTTGTTCTAAACATTATATTGTTGGTTTTGTCATTTAGCAAGGATAAACTCGGATTTTTATGTTAAAGGATCAATGAAAATATATATTTTAATATAAATATATATAATTTTATTTAAATCTGAATCATATATAAATTTAAAATTTCTAGAGAGATGATCACACTCCAGCCACCTCGATCTATCCATGCATCTACTCATACATTTCACTTCACTCTCTTTATCTTTATCATCATCATGGCTCAACGAACAAGTACGTCCTCATATTATTACAAAATGATTCACTTTTTCATTTACAATGGAAACCTAATTAACAGTGAGATCTTCCCCTTCCGGATATTATCATTACCAAAATAGATTCCCAACGAGAGGGAAAGATTTGGAGGAAAAAACCCAGAAAAAATATTGCAATAATTTCAAAGACATTGTAAACTAAGAATCATGGTTTAAGCAATCATTCAAACAAAGGGAAAGACAATTTCTTTTTTCAATTATCAGTCACTATATAAAGATATTCTACTTTTGGGAAAATGCTGATATGGTTATTTATGGAAATAATCAGATAAGAATATTCTTCTCTGATAAAAGAAAAAAAATGATATCCAAATAACATTTTTGTGAAGAAGACGAAATAAAACTTTGGATATTAAGTAAAGTTAAACCATATATAATAATAAAAATAATATTATTCCTTAATAAAGCTTTAGCCCATTTAAAAGAGGAAGTCCTTACAGATTTTGAATTGCATAAATTGTTGATCTCAAATTATTAACAATCCAAATGGCCATGGGACATTAAGTGTAAGAAAACCAGACAGGAATTAATTGTGAAATTATAGAACTAAAAACAGATATATGTTTTGCTCAGAACTTTATCATCAGTACGTATAGTGCCTGATACAAGCTCTATGAACTGATACACTCACTGTGGAAAACAAACTCATACATTGAAACCTACCAATTCTAGTGAAAAGAAAGAAAAAAAAAGTCTACCAATTCTAGGGTTTGATCCATTTGGAGTTGGAAAGTAAGTAAATTTGTGTTCATAATCTGAAGCTATGCAGTTCCACCCCAGTAATTATCATATCCTTGAAGCCCCAAAAATTGCCTTGACAAATTGAAGAGTTCTTGTTGATTATTACTACTACTATTGTCTTCCATTTTCACCGAAGCCATTTGTGTTGCTATTGAGCTCGAAATCTTTGGCCGAACTTCACCTCCATAGCTCGATGGCTCCACACCAGCTCCACTTTCATATTGGTACATCGCCGGAGAAGATTCCAAGTCACTTAGGAAAGGAAATTGCGGCGCTGGTTGCA
Source organism: Hibiscus mutabilis (assembly GCA_019671005.1). Classification (NCBI taxonomy): domain Eukaryota; kingdom Viridiplantae; phylum Streptophyta; class Magnoliopsida; order Malvales; family Malvaceae; genus Hibiscus; species Hibiscus mutabilis. Next base: position 75,584,689 of record CM033716.1, read on the forward strand.
GCCGCCATTGATCCAAACCGGCCATGGCCAAGAGAGAGCTACCGGGGATGGCAGCACCACCCCCCATAGCTAAACCACTTCCCATTTGAAAGCTTAAGTCACTTATTCCACCGAGGGGAGCGGACATAGTCCCGTAATTCAACCCTATATGATCAGTACTGCCGCTGAATTCAGTAAAATGATGCACTGGGGCCATGAATCTCGGTGGACGAACCTGATGTCCGAGGCCTAAAATATCAGCGTTTCCGGTACTGTTTGAAGAGATCGTGCTCGAAGAACCCGAAGCTGTTTGCCGGTCACCTCTTGCTGACGATTTCGAGCTGCTTCCTTTACTTCTTTTGTTCCTACGATATCCGCCTCCCACGGGAACATTTCTCAAGGCACCCCCTCTGGTCCAGTACCTTCTACAAGTCTTGCAAAAGTGTCGAGGCTGCGTGAGACAGTAGTTGTTGAAGTAACAAAACTTGGTGTTTGTCGATTCACATCTTGGACATTTTAATGCCGCTTCCGGCATCGGTATATTGGCCAATCGAGCTCGATCGGCCATTGAACCAGGCCGGATCGAGCCCGCTCCACCACCTCCATGAGGTTGTACAGCCGGTGCAGGTGTTGGAGGAGGAGGAGGAAGCTGATGAGCGTCGGCACCACTACCATCACCACCATGATGATTCAGATGCTGTGAAAATGCAAAGAATTACAAACAACAATGATGAATGGAAATAAAAACACATGGTATATCCAACAAGATATATAACAAAAGTAACAGGAATATTTATCTTTTGAATTTTGCTTTGCTTTTTTTTTTTTTGTGTGAAAGAAACCATGGGAACAAATTCGAAGAAAAGAAAGCCTTACTTGTTGCCAGTTGGCTGGATCAAGATAAGCTGGGATGGAGGTGAAAACCATGGCTTCCTCAAGTTTCTTTTCCTTTTTGTAAAGATAGTGGAGAGAATCACATCCAAAAAAACAAAGAGGAGAGAAAGAGAGAGAGAAATGTGAGTGGAAATGGAAGAGAGAAGCAAAAAACAAATTAAAAGGAAGGTCCTTTATATATAGTATATATCTAATTTTATGTACTAATTAAGTTCTTGTTGCTTCTCTCTTTTTGTTTTACTATTGCTTTTTAGGGTTTGGAGAAGATGATGTTTCTTAACCTACAAGCTTCTCTCTCTTTTTAATCTTCTCTTTGCTTATGCTTGACAGAGTGAAGTGTAGTGAATCCATAGTATTTAGGAGGTACAGAAAAGAAAATTGTTTTAGCTTGATTGTACATGTTGAACTTAAAATATTATTAAATTTAATATAGTATTTAGGAGGTACAGAAAAGATAGTATTATTTTAGAGAAAAATTTTGATATACACAAGTTATATAGACTTTAGTTTATATAAAATTGTCAAATTTAAAGTTTAGGGTTTATTTTATGGTTTAGATTATATAGTTTCGAGTTTATAATTTAAAGTTTCGAGTTTATAATTTAAAGTTAAAAATTAGATTCATAAAATTGATGTCAAATATTATATTATTTATTTATTTTAATTTTTAAATATATTTATGAAGACATTTGGTATAATTTACACACCATTTGTAAAATTATTGTATTAAACAATAACTCATAAATATACTTAAGAATCATTTACGTACTTTTAATTGACATTTTAAAATAAATTAGATGCCTGACGGAATCTTAACTTCACTATAAAATTCAAAAAAATATACTATTTGTTCAAAAAAATTATACTAATAAATTAAGGGTAAAACTTTAATACACAGGCTGTGTAAAACTAATTTTACACAAGCCTCTGTATTTACACTATAAAAACTCAAATCCTAAATTTCTAACTTAACCCTAAAAAACTAAACCCTAAAGCTTATACCCTAAATTCTAAACACTAACCTTAAATTCAAAGCCCTACAACATAAACCCCTAAACTTTAAACCTTAAACTAAAACCTTAACCCCTAAAATTAAAATGCACGTGTAAACTAAAGTTTACATGGCATGTGTATCAAAGTTTTTCTCATAAATTAAACAATAAGGCTTTTTAAAAAATTGTAAGATCTCTATTAAAAAAAAGTAAGATATTATATTTCATGGCCATCAGTTTACCTCTTAGTAAGAGCACTCGCGGCGAGAGGATTAGTCACTGCTATTGGCGGTGGATACTTTGGCTTAAACAAAAAGATAGTGAAACAGTGTAAAATATTTTAATTATACGATTTGTAAAATCGTTGGATAAGTGAAAATAGATTATTTTTTTGGATAAATAAAAACACAAAAAAACAAAAGAAGTTGATTATATTCAATTTAAGAGTTTAGTCTCAGTGAGATTTAATACTTGGTTGAGTGATCAATGATGCTTATGTTGCCCTCATTTTGTATGAGTTCGAATCTCGACATTTGCCTTTGAAATGAAATATCTATCTACTTAATAAAAAAGTTTAGTTTCGGTCATTAAACTCAATTAATTCAATGATCTTAATTAGTGTAAAATTAAATAATTTTATATGAATAATTATACCATGCACTGGCGGCGAAAACTTTTAGTTTCCACAAGTGCCTTAGATTTAGGGTTTATGGACTCAATTTAGGGGTTTAGGTTTATGTGTTTAGAATTTAGGGGTAGTGGTTAGAATTTAGACTTTAGGGTTTGTAAATTAAAACCTAAATCCTAACATATTACCCTAAACCATAACCTCTAAACCTTAAATTCTAACCACATACCTTAAATTCGAAAATCCTAGTCATAAACTATAAACCCTAAACTAAGTTTATAAACCCTAAATTTAAAACGTTTGTGAAAACTAAAAATTTTCACTGCTTGTGCATGAAATATTTTCTATTTTACTTTATTTAATTATTTTAACCGGGTTATATTAATTACTGAAAAAACGTTCGTTAATATCTGATGACATCAAACAAAGGTTTTATTTGTAACGAAAAAGTGTAATTTGCCAAGTAAAATAATGTATTTATTAGGGTGAGATTTAAGATAAAGTGTAATTAGTTAAGAATTAAGGAATATTTAAATTAAGCAGTAATATATAAAAAAGTTGGTTCATAGGGGTACTTTGGTAGTGTGCAACAATCGAAAGTGTACCGACCGAATACACCTTTTATTCCCCGGTTCGGTCTGTTTCCCTTCCCCACTGCTTTCCTTTATTTTTGCATGGGAATATATAAATTTCAGTGCTGTTCCACACGCTCCTTTCGAGAGTGCGTGGTTTCTCACGCTCCGGGATACGGCAACAATTTTGGTCCCTGATATGTATAGTGCGCTACAATTATTTTTTAACCTACTTCAAATAATTATTTAGGGATGTAAATGAACTGAGTTTGAACGAATAATTTATATTTGTGTTCGCTAACTTATTATTTAAGGTATTTATGTTTAGTTTGTATTTGTTTCAATTTTGAATGTCATGTTCGTGTTCAATTATTTATTTTTAAAAGTATTTGTGTTCGTTCATTTAGTGCTTGCGAACATATTCGTTTGTATATTCGTGAACATGTTTGTTTAACTTGTATTCAATTTAGTCCCTAACTTCACACATATTTAAAATATTAGAAAAAATAGAAGGAAAAAGAAATCCGGGTAAGCGAGTCGATAAGCGAGCTTGTTCGTGAACATAAATGAACCGAATACACATTAGTACATATTCGTTTATTTATTAAACGAACACAAAATTTTTTTACATGTTTATTTTTAGATGAAAGTTTGTGTAATATAAACATTATAAATCAAATTACATGTTAAAAAAAATGAATGACACGTGCATTTTTTCGATAATAGTTTTAAGTGATAATATGATATAGATTCTAAGCTCATTTTCAATTTTTCTTGGTATTACTATCAGTCTATCAACATTTAATTTATTGGTTTATTAATTAAAATATGATATTATAGAAATAAATTATGAGATGAATTTCTCAACTCAATCGCTCTATTCACAACGCCGGAATTTAAACTTCAAATTTACTTGAAGAATCTAATATCTTATCTTATTAAACCAACTGATAATTGATTCAAACCATTTTTAATAAAAGAATTCATTGATTGTTTCTCATTTGTTGATTTTCAGAGGTGAAAAGAACAGAATCAAGTTTACTAAAGTTGTAAACCAGCTGGTCAGACAACGTAAGATTGTTTTGTTTGATAGATTAGGTTTACTTTATTGAGGTCAATAAAAGATGTCAAAGCCTAATTTGTGTCGTATAATTTTTCTGCCGGTTGGACTATTTTTATCAAAAGAATATTTGCCAAATTTATTGCATTTTCATATTTGAAAGCAAGTAAATAGGGAGGGAAACCAACAGTTGCTCACTGTACATTATTTTTGTTAGAAATAGTACATAGTCCTGAGACAGAAGCCAATGTTGAGTTGTAGACACTGGGCTTAACCTTCGGTCCAAAATCCACTAATCTTAAATGGGCTAAATTGAGTTCAATCTTCAGGATAAATTTTAGGTCCAACGAGACCGAACATGTCATCACTCTCCACCCAATTAATGTGGGAGTAGAGATGTTAATTAGGTATCTCGAGTCGGGTTAAATTTTTATTATTTTTTAATATTTTGGTGTAATTACATTATAATATGTATTTTAATTTTTAATTTATTTTTAGATGTATTATTTCGGTTTTAAATCATTTGAATTTATTAGTCTAATTTTTTATTTTTTAAATAATATGCCGGCTGAATTTATTAGAAAAAAAATAAAAAATATTTCAAATGAAATTAAAATGTAGCTGAAAATGACAAAACAAAGTAAAACTACTAGAAAATGAAACATCAGACCAACAAAACACATGTTGAGCGAGCTGCAACAACAAAGATAAGATAAAACATTAGAGACAGAAAGCATGAAACAAAACTCTTTCTTTCTGTCCACCTACATGGTTAAGGATTGAAGTATGAGTGGTAAGCCAAACTAATAATCTTGTAGGCTGCTTTGCAAAACAAATCTGACTGCATCGACAAATAAACTACAAAATGGGATCAAACTACTGAAAGACCATCGAAAGACTCAAATTTACTACCTGCAAACGTAAATTGTAAAACCCCTAATTTAATAAGGCAAAAAAAGTAGAAAATAATAATAAAAATAAAATAGAAAAAATATAAAATGAGAAATAGCTACCAAGGGGGATTAAACCCATGGCCTTAAGCCTTCTAAACCAAGTACCCAACCATCTAAGTTATTGAAGCTCTTGGTGTTAAGCTTCCCCAACTTTATTTTATTCTATATGCTTTAGGTAATAAAATAATAAACAAATCAAAATATCCCAACCACCCTCTTTATGGCAATTAATTAAGGCCATCTACCACAATGAAGGATACCAGAACCTTCATCTCCCCCATACCGACCTCTCACCGCTCCAAATATACAAAATCTGACCACCGCCGATCTCCCCCACTGCCCCCTCGTGGCTGCCACCGCCACAGTGGTTGTGTTCCCCATCAAGCCCCGGCTAAAACCCCTCAAGCCACTTGCACAGTTACCGTCTCGATAGACAACAATTGAAGAATTTAGGTTCGTCGAACCTAAAGTTTATGCGCCCTCTGTTCCTCATCGTTTCCAGCCACCTTTAGGCGTCAGTTCTTGAAGTGGTGGCCGCCATCGCCATCTTCAGGTTGCGGCGAGCAAAACCCTATCTTGGATCATATGACTGTCACCGCTAGAGGCCTCGCCGAAGCTTTATCGTTCTTAAGGCCTGTTGCTCTGACTTGGTAAGTTCGATAAGAGTTCTAGCTTTAAATTTGGGTTATTTGAGTTGTTAGTTAAGAAAATGACATTTTTGGCTTGATCAGAGGTGTTTTCCGGCAAAATAGGGGCAGCGTGTGGGCTTCACATGCCGTTCGAGGTGATTTCCGGTCACCTTGGACGGTAGCCATCGAACCGGCCCGACCAGACCGATAGACCGAGCCAACCGAACCGGCCCAAACCAAACCAGACCAGCCTGAGCCCATTAATAAACCAAACCCATAACTTGACCCAACCCGTGACTGAACCTACCTGACCCGATCGAGTCAACTTAGTGAGTCAACATAATGAGTCAACTCAATGAGTCAACCCGCTTGAGTCAACTCAATGAGTCAACTCCCCTAAGTCAGCCCAATTGACCGATGACATCAGTACTGACTTTGATCGTTGATGCCAGTGCTGACTTTGACCGATGACGTCAGCATGACATTAGCGTTGACTTTGACTAAAAAGTTAACTTTTTCCAAAAGCCCTATTTTATGTTTTTTGACGTCCTGAGTCTGTTTTGCGAATTTCTAACCCAAAAGACTCAAATTGGACATTGAACTCGAACATGCATTTGTACTAAGTTATTTTATTTAAGGGAATTGTTGAATAAATGACTGACATACAATATTAATTGTTTTAAGGTATTAGAGTTTCTCCCGACCGTGCATTTGCCTAGACCAGCTCCTCTCTATACAAGCAACATCGTGATCCTTTGTGACTCGTATGTATCGAAACATAGTGATTTATCATAGAAAAATGATCATTCCCTTAATAATTTAAGACTCATTCTATCTTAGGTTCTAGCACAACATCAGAGCATCACATTGGTGCTTAGTAGACCATCTGACCGACCCGATATTTTGAGGTGTGTTCCTTGAGTACTTTACACATGTTGTAAAGGTTTTGTTTGAACTAATCATGTGCACATTACTGATAATTTCTGACTTGCAAAACTTGACATGTTTCATGATTTTAAGTATGATTGTTTTATCTGTCTGATTTATGCCTAAGTACCTGATTGAACAACATGCTCTCTGGTTACCGTTCTACAAAAATTAATTGATGTTTTAATATTTACCGTAATTACTATAGCCACTGATTACTGAAATTACTGCATAGACTGCTACTAGGGTACTTGGGATAGAGTATGAAGTTACCGCAGGTTCAGCCCTGATCCGGCTGGTAATTCCTTACCGTTACAGGTTCCTATGCTTCAACTAGGGTTATTCCTATCGTACCGTACCTAAGGTATTCCCTTAGGATGGCACCTATGCCCAATGGGCATGGGTTAATGCCCTTATAGTTGCAGTTCTGGGGAACTGCATACCGGAGTTTGGTTGGAGATGGAGGATTAAATTAAATTGTACTGCTTCTTGAATCACATGTTTTGAAATAAAAATGTTTATCGTATTGTTTGTGGTACATGTTTTTACTTGCACTGTTGGGAATACTGAGCTCCCTAGCTCACACCCTAAATCTTTTCCCTTTCAGATATTTTGGATAGGCTACCATGCACCTGACATTGGAGGATCGACACGTTCTGTACTTCAGCTAGTTTGTAATGTTTTTATCCACCTTTTTGTTCTTTCAGGGTGACATGTGCCTATATTTTGGGGATGTATGTAAATTGTGGCATTAGTTTGTGCTGCTATATTTGATACTACTGATTTTGTAACTATTATCTGATATGCTATTATATTTTAAAACTAGATACTTGAATTTTATGACATGTTTCCTACTTGGGTTTTATTTAGATGAGATGTGCCCTTTTAGACATGGTCATTCCGTATAGGCCGGTCTAAGGGGTTATATTTGGTTGGTATCAGAGCTTTTGGTTTTTATAACCTTGGACTGTGGGGGAGTCCATTTAGAGTACCATTTTAAAACATTTTAAAAAAGTATTTTAAAACAGGCCATGTCACCAAATTTTATATGTTTTATTGTGCTCAATTCTCCGGTGTCATAAACTGGCCGTAAGTTCTATTCTCTTATAGAGATCCTCTGATATGAGCACCATAAAGGGTCGTCGACCTGTCCGTGGGCGAGGTCGAACCGCCAGATTTGTAGACTCGATAAATGATCCGGTGGTTGATCCACCTACTCTGGTTATAGATCTTTCTGCTCCTGTAGATTCTTCAGCCCCTACTGAGCCTCCCCCCCACGTGGTCCTTTAGTTTCGACTGCTCCACCACCCGCATCTGGTATTGATATGACTACTCCGGTTAGAGGAATACCAACGTCGACGATGGTGACTAATAAGACTCTTTCGCTAACAGGATCAAGACTTTCTCAGGATCTCTTAATAGAGCACCGACCAATGCTGAGGAGTGGTTGTATGACACTGAGAGACGTATGAATGAGATAGGGGTATTAGAGCCAGGTTTGTAATACCTGTATTTTGTCTGGGGTACCCATATATGTGTGTATATATCCATATAAATAAAACTGAAAAATAAATAAATTACGGATCCAATATTATAAATAGAGACAACCTACATAAATAAAAGTTCATACAAAGTCCATTTTACATAGTAAAAAACCTATTTACAATATATAAATCTCTTTATAACACAAAAAGCCTAAATAATAAACTTAAATCCCAATTCTAAAGTTTTCCCACCTACTTTTGATAAAGTCTAGTCCAACAAACACAAATAAAACACAAAACCCAACTGTTTTCTTGTTTCCCGCCCATTTTATCGCCACGTGGCGAGCTCTTAATCGTTGAAACTAGTTTCACTTGAATTAAGGCCCCACTGACGTTCATCCTGCATCAGCCTATATAAAGAGGAGAGAGAGTTAGTGGGGGACGGTCATTGTAACATCCCCACCTGGCCTAGAAGAAAATGGGGTCAGAGAACGTTACTGATAAACAATACGGCGACCAGTGTGATAAAATTTAATCATAATTTGGTAAACAATCAATATGTGCTTGACCAATCATGCAAAATCAACATATAATGTTTACCAATTCAATACAATGTTTGGATCTACAATTTAGGGACTAATTTTAGACTTTTACAAGTTTTAGGGACAAAACTATAATTCTTGTGATTTATAGGTCCTTAATTAAAATTAACTATACCATGATGAAATTTAATCCATGATCAATATTCATGCAAACTTTCAATTTAATTGGAGTTCGTTTACTAGTTCAATTAAACCATACAATACTTAGTGACCAGTTTGTAAACTTTTTAAAACTGTGTTCTTAGCCTATTAACAGAATTAACTAACACCGTATTGAAACACCTAAGGGGTGTATGGATATGGGTTGACCTAATTTGACTTTGACCATTAACCCCTATTTTGAGACGCTTAGAGTTGTATCGATACCGATTTGCACAAGTTCAAATACCAGATGCTAACGATGCTTACCTATTTCGATACAGTTGGGGCTGTATCGGTACTGATTGACCATGATTGACCTGTTTTGATACACCCTAAGACCGTATCGATACTATTAAGTTCACAAACCTCACTGTCCATTTCCGTATCGAAACGGCCTGAGCCCGTATCGATACACCTTAATTGACTTATTCTTTAACTGACCAAATATGCAAGGCCGTACCGATATAGGTTGACCTATATCGGTATGACCCGTACTGTAATGACAGATTTTATCTGATTTTTGTCCAATTTAACCTATTAAACCTTGTCGAAATGCAATGAAATTTTACCAGCAACATTTGATCATCTTAATCTGCTAGCATGCAAAATTTCATGATCAAATGAATCCGTTTACCATGTTTTCACTTAATAGGCCAAACTTGCATATTTAACCTATTTTACTAAACCACTAACACACCATAACTTGCACTTTTAACTCTTTTAACATAATAAGTCATTTATGCATACAAAATGGGGGTAGACTAACTTGTCTAGACCCTACGCCACCATTCTAGGAGTTCAAAGACTAGATTAACATTACGTAGAGGGTTATGACTTACTTCAAAAACGCTCCTTGCTCCAATCCTTGATCCAACTATGCTTTAACCTGAAAATGCATGGAAATGAGATGCATTAGGCTTACTTAGCCTAGTGAGATAGTCATAAACAATAATATGAGCATCAATGAGAATCATGACATGCATATATCAATGTAATGCATCTCAAAACATATTTTAACAATACTTGCAATTCTTATTCACATGTTTTCCTTGGATCGACATGTATTACGGATACGCGAATTCCCAACCAACACCGCCAACAATGAATGGTCAATACCCGCCAACATTGCCACTAAGACCAACATAATCACATCCTGCCAATATCGCCAAATAAAAGCCTTAGCTCAAGGACCATAGTCCACTCCTTACCAATGAGCTCATGAATTCTATGGCATGCCAATTGTATCCCATGTCCATTCGTATCCAAGGATTCAGTAGTCGTAAATATCAATACTTGTCAATATCAGTAACAATAGCAATGACAATGGCAATAATAATAACAATGTAATGGCAATGACAATGATCCTATAACATGTTCAATATGGCTTAGTTCAATTCTCATAATATCAATGATCACATGACAACTCAATGATCGACTTGGTGACATGTTAATCTTACTGAAGCTTACCGATGATGCCTCTAGTGAGGTCTTAATGCAAACATACCTTGGCCAATGATGATAATACAATAAATTGACATCAATGAATTCAGGGAAGCACCTAGCCAATCCCTTTAACTTCAACTATACTCACCGATGATTTCAAGTCTTTCAAGGCTCCTGGATGATAACTCTCTTGTTCTTGAAGTTGGTGGAATTGAGAGGATTTGGTGATTCTTCACTTTGAATACCTTGAGCCGATCGATCACTACAATATAGGATTGAGAAATGGGATAAAACTATGCTTGGATAATCCCTCCAATGGAGGTGCTTCCTTGATGTAAAGAGGAAGAAGATGATGACTAAGCTACTTGGCTTAATTTTGGTAACTGGTAAGCTTCATATTCTTTTCTTTTACTATTTTCTTAATTGAGCGTTCCTTCAATTGAAAGAAACTAACTCAAGTATCCCACGTGTGTGGTGATTAAGCTTGAGGAGGGGCTAATCACAAGATTAGTCCTTCAATTTTCTACTCTTTACATCTTTACCCCCCAAACTTCTAATTTCCACAATTAAGCCACTAAAACAAGTTTAAAGCTTGCAATGGGTTCCTTAAACAGTATCAATGCTCATTTAAGATTCAACAACTAATACTATGCCACTTGATTAAAGGTCAACTAAAAAATTTTGACTTTCTGATGTGAAAATTCCGGTCATCGGAAATAAATTCTGACTAGGCCCAATTTTAGGATGTTACAATCTTTATTACGCAATTATTACAAAATAATATTACAAAATAATTGAAGAATAGAGAGGAGAAGTTGGAAAGGCTTACCAGAATACTAAAGGTTGCCTGGAAACTATAGAGTTTGCCAGAGAATGGATCAGACCGTCACCTCCGCTACCAAAAGGTAAAATCCTTCCCCGTCTTTTCATTTTCCTGCAAAGAAAATAAAGTCAGATCTAGGTTTGAAAAAAAATTAAAAACAGTAATCAAAACAAGACGAAAGAAATAAAAAGTAAGTGTTTGAGGTTTATCTTGAGGTTGTCGGAGTGATTTTGGATCACTTGAGAGGTTAAAGGTGACGACCGGAGTCGAAGAGGAAGGGATTTCGGGTAGCTTTAGGACTAGGATGGGCAGAGAAGGGTAGCTCTATTAAGATGGGACTAGATTTAGGAATTTTTGGATGAAAATCGGGAAAAATTGAAGGATTTTGGGCATTTTAGGGTTTTGGCATGACGACCATAAATCGCCTTACGGCGGCTAGCTAGAACCAGGCGACGGTTGAAGGTTAGGGGTTGGTCAGAGAAGATGACCGGAGATGACAGTCGGTGGTGGCTGGTGTCACCTCCGGTGGCTAACAAATAACTCGGAGTTTGGTTAGGGTGGTGGCGGAAGATCGAAGGGAGAAAGTTTGAAGAACATGGGTCAAGTTCATAGGATTTTTGGGGTTTTGATCTTAAAAAATAGATAAATGAAAGTGTTTTGGTGTTTGTTTGGATCAAATAAGGAAAATATGAAGAACAAGGCTTGAATCTTAGACAAACTAGGGGTTTTGATCGTAAAAGATTGATTTTTACTAGGTTTGAGAGTTAGAGACGAGAGAATTTAGAGAGGGGTCTGAGGGAAGAGAGAGAAAGAATGTTGGGCAAATGGTCGTTCCAACTCGGTGTGGGTGCTTTTATACCCGAGTTAGAACAACAACATTTTGGACCCAGGTCACCAAGGCTTCGCGCCCTTCTTTATGGGTCATTGTGGATTTAGCCCTTGTTTTGCATTTGTTTTAATTAGGTCCCCAAATGTTTGGAATTAAGCTCCCCAGTTTATAATTTAATGCAATCTGGCCTTTATTTCAGTTCTAATTAATTATTTTAATTATTGAATGTTTGCATGTTTAAATATCAAGCATGTAGTATATTTATTAGGGGATTTTAATCACTTAGTACAAATAATTAGAGCCATTCAATATAGGTTCTTAAATTAATTAATTAAAATAAATGAGGTCATTGTAGAAAATAAATGATCATTAAATGGAAACTTTAAAGCCTTAAGTTGGTTAGTGTCTCATTGTAATGAGATGTTAATCAATGAGGCTTTTTAGTGGAACATTTTATATTTCATTTGAACTTAGAATATGCAACCACATAGTTAATTAAAATTGAATAAGGATTATGTTTAAATAGTTAGAATCATTAAATATTAAAGAATATTATTAATTTAGGGCTTAATATGGATAGTGCCCAATTATTTGGGTGTTGTCACATAAACCCCTAAATTTGATAATATTCATAGATTCTTTAATTAATTCAATCAATTTGAGCCCTAATTAGGTTTAAAATTAAATTTGACAAGAAAATATTTTGACATGCATTAAAAACCTTTTGTGTTGAAATACATTTTTGAATAGAATTGAAGTATCCTAAAGTAACTGGATGCTTCAAAACTTATATTCGATAAAATGTATTTTCTTACAAAAAGATACTTCCATACGAAATGAAATTCAATTAAGAATTACGAATTTAATTAAATTTAAATTATTGTTTGAAATGCCAAAATGCCACCTGAGATTAAAAAAGTACTGATAACGGGCGTTTGTGGGGGTGCTAATCCTTTCCCACACGTAATTGACTCCCGAACCCTAATTTTAAAGAAATGAATCTCTAGTTATTTTTATGGTGCCCGGTCTGTCAAAGTTACCGGTGGTGACTCTAAAAGCATCTTTCAAGATTAAATAAAAGGAAAACCTATTTTATGGTTAATTAAGTGAAAAACCTGATTTAATATGAAAAACCCTAATTTTCAAGATTGAATGAATTAAAATAGACAAAAACCTTAATTTTCAAAAAAAAATCAATTGCCAGACTATTTTCACACTTTCGCTTAAAAATGGTCGCAATAGCTTGGCGACTCTGCTGGGGAATTAAAATTGAGAGTCAGGCCTAATCAATTAATTTCACGTGGCATTTTGGCATTTCAAACAATAATTTGAATTTAATTTTTCCAAGAATTGTTGGATGAATTTTCAGGAAAAATGAAGGTAGCTTTTGTGTATGATATATCTGTCATTCATGCATAGCCTTCTACCCGGACTTTTTACCCTTAAGTGGGAGAAAGACATGATATGACGTGAGGCTCTCCACCTTCAAGTTCAGAATTTTTTCTTTCTTCTTGTATACTAACCTTATGCACCGTGGGGCATACGCCTCCGTTATAAGGGGCCTATACTATCAAATTGATGTCTTGCTATCGTAGTAGACAGTAATGACAGTTCGAGAATCTGGAGTCTAGAACACAACCCACATGTTGTTATCTAGAAACCTATCCCATTAGAGTCAGACAAGGACTTAGGTCAGGTGCTGCCAGTTTAAATACATTTCTCTGGTTATTTTCTTTGCTAATATCATATGTTTCTGTGTTAATTTTGTTTATTTGCTTTTCATATTAATTTAAAATACTGACACAGGTTTTTGTGTTTGTTTATTTTTGTTTAATTTTGTTATGAACCATGTTATATTGCATTGTTTTGGCATCGGTTCGGGGATCAGTTGATTTGGAAGTATTCAGTATGGCTGGAGGGTCTTAGATAGGAGAAGGCAATACCACAGTTTGGACATGGTCAGAACAAACCTAGCATGAGGAAGGAGACAGACTTAGTAGGGGTGATCTATCACAAATGAAGAATCAGGCCACGTTAAATACCAATCAGAACGTTTGCTTGCCGGAAGTCAAAGCAATATAGGATCAGTGGGGAAATGACATGAAAGAGTTGTTCAAAAAGGAATTTGGGAACATAGCTTTATTGTTGAGTGTATAGACAGATTAGGAATTACTTAGGACAATGGTTAAATTCTGGAACCCTGCGTATAACTGTTTTACCTTTGGCCAAGTAGACATGACACCCACACTCTAGGAATACGAGGCACTGGTTAATTGTCCTAGAATTCAAAGCGATAAGATCTACACTAGACCTAACAACAACTCAGGCTTCAAGAAGAAATTGGTGCAGATCACGAGAAAAACTAAAGAGTGGTTGGATATGAAGATAGCTAGTAGTGATAGTACTGATCAGAATGAAGACAAACAGTGTATAAATTGGAGAGTTCTTAAAGAGTTGGTATTGACAAGTAATGATGAACCAGCTAGGATGGGGAGCTTATACGCCTTGTGCATATACATACTGGTTTTATTCCCAATGACTCTAGAACACATTGATCCGTCAGTAGTGGGACTGTTCGAGCGATTGGAAAAAAGGTGTAAATCTAGTGCCGACCATCCTAACTAAAACTTATAGATCATTGACCGCATGCAAGAAGTCTGGGGAAGAAAGATCTTGGGGATGTGCGTAGTTGCTCAAGATTTGGTTTAGGGGTCATAGGTGGAACACTCCTTATAGAGGCATCAGATATCTTAACACATACTCACCAATAGAAGAACATCTAACTAGTTGCCCGATAGAGAAAAAGAAAGAGGGTCAATGGAAAGAATATTTTAAGGATATGAAAGATGTCGATGTTGTTTGGAGAGCTCCCTGGTTAAACAAGGGGATAACTTTCTTGTACCGGTGCAGAGACAGAGATTGGGTCCCGTTACCTGAGATTTAGGGAGGAAAGGCCTATTGTCCCCTATTGGTGTCCAGACAGTTTGGTTCAAGATAGTTCGTGCCAGCTACTTTAGGCTTGACACAATTTGAATATGCTCAAAAGAAAAATGGTTATAAAGGGATGGTAGCTCAAACTGTAAAAGCAGGGGAAAAGGCCAATGAGGGTTCAACCATATCATGATCTAGAAGTCATGTTAAGGTATGAAGAATGGAGGACTCAAAGGGTTAATGATAGCACATTCCAGGGAATTCAAGAAAACACCGGTTCATCAGCTCAACCTACTAGGAGTGCGCCATCTGCATTGGAAAAGCTAAAAAATGATCGAGAATTAGACTTGAAGAAATATGAGAAGGGAATCAATGACCTTACTAAAGAATTAACTATGGCGAAGCTGGAAGTGAATATGCATGAAGGAAAGGAAAAAGCTAATTGAACGAAACAAAAGAATCAGTCGAGACTTGAAGGAGCTGCAAGAAATTCACAACAGTTACAAAGCAAAGCAAAAAAGAAGAACGAGCAAGGTAGTGCAAAATTTATCAGAAAAATTGGATGACATAACGAAGGAAAGGAATAATTATAAAAAGATGTAAGAGAAGAAGTCCCGAGAGAACAAAGAATCAAGCGGAAAGGCTAAGAAGAGCAAGCCCGAAACTTCGAGTTGTCTGCCCAAGTGTCACAATTGGAATAAATGGTTATAAAATACTACAATGAAGATAAAGTTCATATGGAACAAGAGAATGAATGACTACAGAAAAAGATATTAGAACAGGAAAGCATAGTTCAAGACTTGAAGGAAAAGCTCGCAGGTTACGAAGGATCACTATACCATGAAAGTAGAGCATGGAAAGGTATGTAGTGGCACAACGCACCATCCAAAGCCAAAATGATAAATTGGTAAATTTTAAGAAACAATTTAGGAGTGTTGCTTCATATGTACATATATTGTCAATATAAGCCATGAGCATATTGGAAAAACCGAATATCGAGCTGTAGCACGGAGAAGTCATTACCCGTCTACTACACGAATTAGTCAATCTAGGAGTTAGGGTTACTAGTTTTCTATAGAAGAAATAGTCTTTTCCTTCTATTTGGACCTTTTAGTAAATGAATGTTTCCAAAAGACTAGTTCTTGAATTCGATGCCTTTTTACATTCATACATTCATACGTGCATTCATACATTTATACATGCGTGCACTTACATTACATTTTATTCTGCAAAGTAAATGGTTTAACAAAGAAAGGTTTTATGGTAGTTTATTTTTAAACCACAATTATACCACATTCTTACAGAACCTGCTTGCGCTATAAAGCCATGGTTGTTGAGGATCGACTTACTAGTTTGGAGAATGATCGAGTGGAAATGCAAAACTACTTCAATAGAATGGAGCAATCTAAGAAGGACTATGTTGCCCAAACTCAGAGAGAGATTATCAATCAACTAACTACTCTGTTAGGGGCAAAATAGTCAAGAAAAACCAAAGTACATGAGGGTGCTTCCACCGATGTAAATGATTAAACAGAAACCACATCTCATATAAGGGGCAGACCGAAGGACCTCCACCTGCGAAGAAGGTCAAAGTCAATCTAGCAGGAGTAATGCCTAGCCATCCGGTGCACATTGGAGCAAATTTTGGAAGCGATAAAGAGGTTACTGATCTGAATACTCTAAATGAGATAGAGAAAATTCGCGTTGAGATTGAAAAGAAGTATGAGGAACGCTGTAAAGTTTTAGAGAAGTACGATGAGACTGCCTACCCAAGGGCCCACCTTACGATGTATTGTCGAAAGATGGCTGCACACTTCAAAGATGAAAAATTGCTAATACATTATTTTCAGGATAGTTTGACTGGTTCAACAGCTCGATGGTACACACAGTTGAGTCACGTAAACATCTGGTCCTGGATAGATCTCTCTGGGGTTTTCGTAGAACATTATAAACATGTGATGAAAATGGTCCTCAATCGTGTCATGTTGCAGGGCATGGAATAGAGAATTAATGAAACACTCTGTCAATATGCCCAAAGATGGAGAGACATAGCGGCCTAAGTGCAGCCTCTATTGATGGAAAGTGAGGTTGCCCATATGTTTGTGCAGACTTTAAGAGGTCCATTTTTCAAAAGATTGATCATTAATGCTACACAAAATTTTGCCGATATAGTAACGATTAGGGAATTGATTGAAGCATCAATTGAAAGTGGTAGGATCGACAGTGAAGTGAACAACATGAGCGCATATGAGGCTTCTAAGAATGTTAGCATTACTTCACCCGGTGCGGTGTCGAGAAATTCATAGGGTTCAAATAAAAAAAGATTCTCGTGGCCCAAGAAATGACAGGATAAATTTTACACATATACCAATGTCGTATGCTGAATTGTACCCACAACTGTATGAAGCGAATCTGGTGAGGCCATATTATTTGACTCCTCTGCAGCCTCCTTACCCCCATGGTACAAACCTAATTCTCATTGTGAATTCCATGCCGGAATGCTGGTGCATACGATTGAGACTTGTACAACATTTAAAAAGGTGGTTCAAAATCTGATTAATAATAGGATTTTGAAGTTTGACGAGCCTAGAATTGAAGTGAATCCATTACTGAGCCACGATGGGCGATGAGTGAATTTCATAGAGGAAGGTGATGGAGCAAAATGACTAAAGACAGATGTGTCAGGAGTCAGATCTCCGTTGAAGTAGGTATTTGAATAGTTGTACAATGCTGGGATGATCGAGATAGGCATGAAAGTGGAGAAAGAAGTACAGTTTGATGTGTACTGTGAGTATCATCAGGAACATGATCATGAGATTCAACATTTTTCAGAGTTCAGAGATTTAATAGAAAAGATTATGAATAATAAAGAAATAGAGTTTTTTGAGAAGATAGGAGAGAGGAGGAAAGTGGAGGTATGTACTTCCAAGTCTTCTGGAGTCAAATACGGGATACACAAGCCTTTGGTTATTTCTGTCAGACCCAAGGCTAGAAGCCTGTCAAACGTGAAACCAGTAATGACTCTCAAGATCGTGATTTCACCTCTCGCGCCGTTTACTTTCAAGAACACTCACAGAGTTCTGTGAAGCTACGCAGCCAACGTGACTATACCTGAAGAGGTAGGTCATAGGAAGAGGTACAATCACTGAGTGAAACAAAGACGATGCCAAAAGAGAAGAATGATGAACAGTCTGGTACAAAATCAGTGAATAAGGTGGGACACTTTACCCGTAGTGGTAAATGTTATTCTTCTGAAGTATCAAAAGAAGTGAATAAGGTAAAGGGAAAAGCTGTGGCTGTACTAGAGAAAATCTTTGTGGAAGAACCTGATCCAAAGATAAATGAGCTAGTAATAGAAGAGCAAGCTTAAGAGTTTCTGAAATTTCTAAAGCTCAGTGAGTATAGCATAGTCGAGCAGTTGAAAAAGAAACAAGCAAGAATTTTTATTCTAGAGTTGTTGTTAAGTTTTGAGGGACACCGTAATGCCCTAATGAAGGTGCTCAGTTAGAAATTTGTGCCAAACGACATATCTATGAATAAGTTGGACAGGTTTGTGAATTATATTACTATCAACAATTACATCACACTCACTGATGACGAGATCCCTGAGGGAGGAATGGGATCCGTAAAGGCCTTGAACATCACCATGCACTGCAAAGGCTATCTACTACCTAGAGTACTAATTGACAATAGGTCAGCGTTGAATGTCTTTTCGATGGTCACTTTACAAAGGTTGCCGATTGATGATTCATATATGAAGACATACAAGAACACTATTAAAGCCTTCGATGGTACAACACGGGACGTCCTTGGTAAGATTGAAGTGTTGTTGCTTATTGGGCCCACAGTCTACAATGTGGAGTTTGTGGTGATGGATATTAAGCCGATGTACAATTGTTTGCTTAGAAGGCCTTGGATCCACTCGACTGGGGTAGTACTATCTTCTCTGCATTAGAAGCTCAAGTTTGTAATAGAGGGGAATCTAGTCAGTGTCAGAGCTGAAGAGGACATTATTGCTTCTATGACCACTGATGCACCATATATTGAGACAAGTGAGAATGATTTTGAATGTTCATTTAGAGTTTTAGAATTCATAAATGCAACGTTCATTACTGAAGGAAAGCCGATACCGCGACCCAAATTTTCAAACTATACCAAAACGATAGTCCAAGAGACGCTTGGTAGAGGAACGATGACTGGAAAAGGGCTGGGTAAATGGCTTCAGGTTGCAACCAAAGCCATTGATAATGAAGAACGACAATTTTGGCCTTGGATTTCAGCAACAACATAAAGATTTGAAGAAAAAAGAAAGCTAGAGGAGGGCCCGCCTCTTGGGAAGTGAGACATTCTCTAAGCCAATGACTTTCCCGGATAATCAAGACATGCCAGGATTGAATACCGACATAGTGGTACACAAATTGCCTATAAGGCTAGAATGTAAATTGGTTCAACAGAAGCTTAGAAGACTGAGGTCGAAAATGGTACTTAAGATAAAAGAAGAAGTACAAAAACAGATTGATGCTAGCTTTCTTGAAGTATCCCGATATCCTGAATGGGTGGTCAATATAGTCCTGGTACCAAAGAAATATGGGAGAGTACACATGTGTATAGATTATAGAGATCTGAATAAAGCCAGCTCGAAAGATAATTTTCCTTTGCCTCACATAGACATCTTGGTTGATAATACATCGAGACATTCATGGTTCTCTTTCATGGATGAATTTTTAGGTTACAATCAGATAAAGATGAGCATGGAGAACATGGACAAGACGACATTTATAACCCTATGGGGGCACATATTGTTACAAAGTAATGCCTTTTGGACTGAAGAATGTTGGGGCAACGTATCGACGAGCTATAGTAACCTTGTTCCACGACATGATGCACAAAGAGATTGAGGTGTACGTGGATGATATGATTGCTAAATCCCAGACTGAGGAAGAGCATATCCAGAACCTAAGAAAGTTGTTCTTAAGATTGAGGAAGTACCAGTTGAAACTCAATCCCAATAAGTGTACTTTTGGAGTAATATTAGGAAAACTCCTAGGATTTGTTGTCAGTAGAAGAGGAATTGAGATAGATCCAAACAAAGTGAAAGCAATTCAGAACCTGTCGTCTCCTAGTTCACAAAAAAAAGTTTGAGGATTCCTTAGGAGGTTGAATTACGTTTCTCAATTTATCTCTCAGTTGACCGATAAATGTGATCCAATCTTTAGATTTCTTAAAAATAATAACCCAGGAGAATAGGATGATCAATGCCAATAAACATTTGGCAAAATTAAGAAATACTTGATGAATGCTCCGATACTAGTCGCGCCGGTTCCAAATAGACCACTTATCCTTTACTTGACGGTGTATGAACACTCAATGGGTTGGTGTTGGGGCAACATGATAAAATAGGGAAGAAAGAAAAAGCCATTTATTATCTAAGCAAAAGGTTTACAGAGTGTGAAGAACGGTATTCTCCAATTCAAAATTTGTGTTATGCTTTGGTTTGGGTGACCCATAGACTCAAATAGTAAATGTTATACCACAATACTTGGTTGATATCTCAACTCGACCCAATGAAGTTTCTGATGGAAGCACCAGTGTTGACTGGGAGAGTGGCTCGTTGGCAAATGTTGTCAGAATTTGACATTGTATATGTGAGCCAAAAGGCAATCAAAGGAAGCTCCATAGCTGATTTCCTGGAAATTTGTACTTCGGGGGATTATGAGCCTCTGAACTTTGGTTTCCTGGATGAGGACGTGGTGAATATCTCCATGGAAGAAAACAAAATCCCAGATAATGAAACTTGGAAAGTGTATTTTGATGAGGCCGTTAGTGCCCTAGGACGAGGAATTGGAGCAGTGTTAATCTCCCCAAACAATGTGCACTATCCCTTCACAAGCAAATTAGAATTTCTTTGCACCACCAACATGGTAGAATATAAAGCTTACGTTATGGGATTGCAAGCTGCTATAGATAGAAAGTTTGAAAGTATATGGTGATTTAGCACTGGTCATCTACCAGCTTTGTAGAGAGTGGGAAACGAAAGATGCCAAATTGATTGAGTATCGGAAGTTGATCCTTGAAATGATAAAAGAGTTTATAGAAATTACTTTCACGTATATTCCCAGGAAAGATAATCAAATGGCTGATGCTTTAGCTACATTGGCTTCATTATTTTTGGACAACAGATATGAAGATATGATGTCAATTCAAATGCAGAGCTACAATACCTATGCTCCTTGTTATAGTATAGAGAATGAGACAAATGGAAATCCTTAGTATTTTGATATCTTGCAGTATGTCAAATACCAAACTTATCCCAAGGAGGCGAATGATAATGAAAAAATAACCATTAGAAGGATGGCCTTAGGGTATGTGCTTGATGGTGAAATTCTATTCAAACGGGGCAAAGATCAAATTTTGTTAAGATGCATCGATTCCCAAGAAGCCAGGGAAATTTTGGCAGAAGTGCACGACGAAATTTGTGGAACGCATGCTAATAGCTTTGCAATGACCATGAAAATAATGAGATATGGTTACTACTGGTCAACTCTAGAGGGAGATTGCATTTAATATGCTAAGAAGTGTCACAAATGCCAGATATACGATGAGAGAATAAATGCTCCGCCTGTACCTTTCATACGATGAACTCACTATGACCTTTCGCAGTATGGGGCATGGATGTCATTAGTCAAATTCACCCTTAAGCCTTTAATAGGCATCGCTTCATCCTTGTGGTTATTGATTATTTTACCAAATGGGTGGAAGCAGCTTCATATGCCAATATCACCAGATCTACAATCTGTAAGTTCTTAAAGAAAGAGATCATCTATCAATATGGATTACCAGAAAGAATCATTACCGATAATGCCACCAACTTCAACAATAAAGTAATAGCAGAAGCGTGTGAGCAGTTTAAAATTATTCATCACAATTCTGTGACTTACGCCCAAAGATGAATGGGGCAGTGGAGGCGACAAACAAGACATCAAGAAGATTATATCAAAAACGACAAACACATACAAAGATTGGCATGAAAAGTTGCCATTTTCCTTGTTCGCATATCGAACTTCTACTAGGGCAACACATTATTCCTTAGTCTACGGGACAGAGGCAGTACTCCCAATAGAGGTTGAAATTTTGTCTCTTCAAGTTTTATTTGAAGTAAAATTAGATGACGCAGAATGGTTGCAGACTCAATTTGACTAGTTTAACTTTATCGAGGAAAAGAGGCTGAAAGCTATCTGCCACAACCAAATGTACCAGAAAAGAATGATGCGGGATCAGGATAACAAGGTTCGGCCTAGAGAATTCCAAGAGGGCGATCTAGTGATGAAAAAGATCTTGCAAATACATCGAGATTTCTGCGGAAAATGGATGCCTAATTGGAAAGGGTCATATATTGTTAAAATGACCTTCTCCGAATGAGCATTGATCTTAACTGAAATGGATAGTGAAGAGTTGCACAAGCCGATGAACTCGAATTCAGTTAAGAAATAATATGCCTGAAGAATTTAAAAAGAGATTGGAAAAAAGAAAAAAGAAAAAGCGGAGTGAAAACCCAAAAAGGGTGCTTCGCAAAACGAAAACATCTATGGTGAAAACCCAAAAGGGCATCTCAGATATAAAAAACAAAACAAAACAAAAAAAACAAAAAAGAAAGAAAAAAGAAAAGTGGGGTTCAAGATGAAAACCCGCAAAAGGCGTCTTGAAACCAAATGAGGATCTTGGTTGAAAACCCGTAAAGGGCGACTCAGAAATGTTCAGCATAGGCATCCAGAAATCAGAACCTCTCAGACACCTAGTATTTTGGAAGGGATTTCACATCTGTAAATATCTTGACATTGTTCGAAGTCTGTTGGACAATGGTTCAAGTTTAAGGCTATATCTGGTTGATGGGGTTGCTGAATCCTTCATGCTATGGATGCCCAAAGATCTGGTTTTGTTTCTTGATTTTGTTGTTCCAGTTTGCCATGACTTTTTCAAAAACTCCATTGTATTTTTACTTATAAGTTTCAATAAAATTCATGAATTCTCTTTCAAGCTTTCTTAAATTCTAAAGCATCATGAAATGGCTGATATAATGCATAAAAAACAGACCATTTCTTGGTATTGCTATGTTTTGAAAGATGCGGGCAAACTTTAACACTCTAGGTTATTGAAGAATGTATAAAGTGAAGATGGTATAAATCTAGAGATAAGAAGGGTTAATAGAGTTAGAGCCCAAGGTTCATGGTGGTTTTTGAAAAAGAGCGTTATGCTAGGCTTTAGCGGAGATCCCTAGATTAGCATGGAATTATAACTGACAACAAAGTCTATCACCGAAGAAAAATGGTTTTTTTTATCTCTGTGCTCATGCTAAGATGATTGGAAGCACAAGGTCAACATTATCATGATCGGAACTTGTCCATTCCCTGTCCTATGTGTATAAAATGAGCACGGTTGCTATCTCTGTTATTATTCCTGCTGGTCGTGATCACCTGGCAGTATCTCAGTTGAGACAGTTTATGAAGTTTGAAGAAGATTCTGAGGCATTGATGGGCTATGATAGTATTTCCATACGATGAGCCATTTTTGTCAGTTTCCCGGATCTACAGCTTCATGTTCTTTTGTCAAAAAAGGAAATTTGAATTGTCGATTGTTAAGACATCGATGTGGTCAATTTGAGCTCTCAAAAAAGAGAAAAAGTAAAAGAAAAAAAAGAAAAAGAAAAATAAAAAGAGAAAAGAAAAAAAAGAAAGAGAAAGAATAAAGAAAAAAAGAAAGAAAAAGAAAATGAGGAAAAAAGAAAAACCAAAGTGAAAACCTGAAAGGGCGCTTCGAGAAAAGCACCATAAGTAAAAACCCGAAAGGGCGTTTTAGAGCAAAGGGCCAAAAACGCAGAAAGAAGGTTCTAAAGGTCAATCCTAAATGTGAGATGAGACACCAAAGAAAATGAGAATTAATAAAGAATCATGAAAGGGAAGTATCGAAATGGATCCTCAGAGAGTAGAAGTTGGCTAATTAATCTCAATGAGTCATGGTTCATGCATCATATAGAAAATTAGGGTCATACTAACCCTCGTTCAAACATTTTAGTTTGTTTTGACAGGAAAGTGAAGAAAAAGAAAGAGCTCTCAATGAGAAGAGTTCGCCCAGCGAAGAAATAGCTCCTAATGAGAAGAGTTCGCCCAGCGAAGAAAGAGCTCCTAATGAGAAGAGTTCGCCTAGCGAAGAAAGAGCTCCTAATGTGAAGAGTTCTCCTAGCGAAGAAGGAACTCCTAATGCGAAGAGTTCATCCCTACCAAAGAAAGAATTCCTAATGTGAAGAGTTCGCCCAACGAAGATAGAATTCCCAATGAGAAGAGTTTGTCAAAGAACTCCTAACGAAAAGAGTTCGCCCCAAGGTTCCCAATGAAAAGAACCCATCTGATGAAGAAAGACTAGCTCCTAATGAGAAAAGTCATTCCCTTTAGAGAATGAGGAAGTCTATAATAAGAAGATCTTTCTTATTCGATGACTTTACAAGGAGATAGATTAGCAAAAGAGAAGATTGAAGCATTTCATAATCAGAAGAACAGCTTCAAGCTTCGGTGGTCAGATGATTTAAAAAAATTCATTTCTTTTCAGTCTTTGCCCTATTCTTTTTCCATAATAATGAGCAAAGAGGGGCAGCTGTAATACTCGTATTTTGTCTGGATACCCATCTATATACGTATATATCCCTATAAATAAAACCAAAAAAAATAAATAACAAGTAAATAAATAAATTAGGGATCCAATATTATAAATAAAGACAACCCACATAAATAAAAGATCATACAAAGTCCATTTTACATAGTAAAAACCCATTTACAATATATAAATCCCATTATAACACAAAAAGCCCAAATAATAAACTTAAAGCCCAATTCTAAAGTTTTCCCACCTATTTCTGATAATGCCTGGTCCAACAAACACAAAGAAAACACAAAGCCCAACTGTTTTCTTGTTTCCCGCCCATTTTATCACCACGTGGCGAGGTCCTATTCGTTGAAACTGGTTTCACTCGGATTAAGGCCCCGCTAACATCATCCTGCATCAGCCTATATAAATGGAGAGCGAATTAGTGGGGGACGGTCATTATTACGCAATTATTATGAAATAATTGAATAAGAGGGAGGAGAAGTTGGAAAGGCTTACTAGAATACCAAAGGTCGCCTAAAAATTATGGAGTTCGTTGGAGAAAGAGATCGGGCCGTCATTGCCGCTACTGGATGGTAAAATCCTTCCCCGTCTTTTCATTTTCCTGCAAAGAAAATAAAGTCAGATCTAGGTTCAAAAAAAATTTAAAAATAGTAATTAAAACAAGATGAAAGAAATAAAAAGTAAGTGTTTGAGGCTTATCTTGAGGTTGCTAAAGTGATTTTATATCACTAGAGGGGTTAAAGGTGACGATCGAAGTCGAAGAGGAAGGGATTTTGGGTAACTTTAGGCCTATGATGTGCAGAGAAGGGTGGCTCTATTGAGTCGGGACTAGATTTAGGAATTTTTGGATGAAAATCAGGAAAAATCAAAGGATTTTGGGCATTTTAGGGTTCTGATGTGGCGGCCAAAAATTGTCTCACGACGGCCAGCCAGAACTACTCGATGGTTGAAGGTTAGGGATTGTCGAAGAAGTGATCGGAGACGAAGGCCGGTGGTGGCCGGCGTCACCTCCAGCGGTCAAAAAATAAGTTCAAGTTTGGTTCGGGTGGTGGCAGAAGATCGAAGGGATGAACGTTTGAAGAACATGGGTCAAGTTCATAGGATTTTTAGGTTGTGATCTTAAAAAATGGATAAATGAAAGTGTTTTGGTGTTTGTTTGGATCAAATGAGGAAAATATGAAGAACAACGCTTGAATCTTAGATGAACAAGGGTTTTGATCGAAAAAGATTGATTTTTACTGGGTTTGGGAGTTAGAGATGAGAGAATTTAGAAAGGGGTCTGAGGGAAGAGAGAGAAAGAAGGTTGGGCAAATGGCTGTTACAACTCAGTGTGGGTGCTTTTATACCCGAGTTGGAACGCTAGTGTTTTGGACCCAGGTCACCAAGGATCCGCGTTCCTATTCGGGTCGGGCATAGGATCTGCGCCCTTCTTTCCAAATCCTTGTGGATTTAGCCTCTATTTTGCATTTATTTTAATTAGGTCCCCAAATGTTTGTAATTAAGCTCCCCAGTTTACAATTTAATACAATTTGGCCTTTATTTCAATTCTAATTAATTGTTTTAATTATTCCATGTTTAAATATCAAGCATATAGTATATTTATTAGGGGATTTTAATCATTTAGTACAAATAATTAGAGCCTTTCAATATAGGTTCTTAAATTAATTAATTAAAATAGATGATATCATTGTAGAAAATAAATGATCATTAAATGGAAACTTTAAAGCCTTAAGTTAGTTAGTGTCTCATTGTAATGAGATGTTAATCAATGAGTCTTTTTAGTGAAACATTTAATATTTTATTTGAACTTAGAATATGTAATCACATAGTTAATTAAAATTGAATAAGAATTATGCTTAAATAGTTAGAATCATTAAATATTAAGGAATACTATTAATTTAGGGCTTAATATGGATAGTGCCCAATTATTTGGGTTTTGTCACATAAACCCCTAAATTTGATAATATTTATAGGTTCTTTAATTAGTTCAATCAATTTGAGCCCTAATTAGGTTTGAACTTAAAATTGACAAGAAAATAATTGGACATGCATTAAAAACCTTTTGTGTTGAAATACATTTTTGAATATGAATTGAAGTATCCTAAAGTAACTGGATGTTTCAAAACATATATTCGCTAAAAATATATTTTCTTACAAAAAGATACTTCAATTCGAAATGAAATTCAATTAACAATTAAGGATTTAGTTAAATTCAAATTATTGTTTGAAATGCAAAAATGTCACGTGAAATTAAAAAGGTACCGATAATGGACGTTTATGGGGGTGCTAATCCTTCCCAACACGTAATCGACTCCCGAACCCTAATTTTAAAGAAATAAATCTCTGGTTGTTTTTATGGTGTTCGTTTACCAAAGTGACCGGTGGCGACTCTAAAAGTATTTTTCAAGATTAAATAAAAGGAAAACCTATTTTATGGTTAATTAAGTGAAAAACCTGATTTACTATGAAAACCCCTAATTTTCAAGATTGAATGAATTAAAATAGACAAAAACCTTAATTTTCAAAAAAATCAATTGCTAGGCTATTTTCACACTTCAGTTTAAAAATGGTCGCAACACCGACCGATGCTGATGATTGGTTGTATGACACTGAGAGGCGTATGAATAAGATGGGTCTGGAGTCGTGTAGGAAATATTTGGGTGTTGTATCTATCTTGAATGGGAATGCCCACACCTGGTGGGAGTCCATTGTAAATAGCGTTCCTTCTGATCGGTTGACATTAGACTTATTCTAGGAGCAGTTTAAGAATCATTTTCTGGGCGAACAATTTTTGAGGGAGAGACGCCAGGCTTTTAAAGACCTGATGCAAGGTTCTATGACAGTGGCTGAGTATGAAATATAGTTTCTGGATTTGTAGAGTTATGGTGCTGGTTTGTTTCCACTGAGAAAGATAGATGCGATAAGTTCTTAGAGGGCATTCGTGTTGGGATATGTGATCGGGTGGCTAGACATCATGATGAGGTATTTCAGGACCTGGTAAATCCGGCTAAAACTGCAGAATATATGGAGATATTGGCAGCTAGCTAGAGTGGAAGAGTGTTGGAACCTTCGGGTCAGGGTGAGTCCCACAAACGTCTAGATAAGAGAACTCACACCACTGACTTCTAGAAGAGTAACACGAGTTCTGGGCCTTTGGCACCTTCAGGCCCAGCTATCAGCCGAGGTGATTTCTCTAGGTTTTCTTCATTTCCCGTATGTGAGCATTACGGTAGTAGGCATGGGGAAGAGTGTTGGAAGTTGATTGGTTATTGCTTTCGATGTGGGTTCATGGATCATTTCTTTAAGGAATGCCCATGCTCCCCTTCTAATGGGGCATCCAATCAGATTCATGCTCAGTCACATACATCAATTCAGACTTCAGCTAGAGGCCTAATCAGGGGAGAGCTTTTGGGTCTGCTGTTAGATCCGATAGTAAAGGGCGATCCCTTCAGAGTGGGGGACCAGTTATGGCCGAGGCTAGGCAGCCTGCGCTTGTTTATGCTACTAGACGCCGTGATGATAGAGATGAGCCAGACGTCATTGCAAGTACATTTGCTACATATTATGTTCCATACTTTGCATTGTTAGACAACGGTTCCACTCATTCCTATGTTTCAAGATCTATATCCCGAGACTTTCAGATTCCAAATGAGACCACCGAGAATGCAGTTACTGTTATGAGTCTAGTAGGTCAGTCAGTAGTTGTGAATAGGGTTTTCAAGTGGTGTCCTCTCGAGGTTTAAGGGGAAATCTTTTCAGCTGACCTTATGGAGCTACCGTTAGAAGAGTTTGATATGATTCTTGGCATGGATTGGTTGACTGAACACAGGGTTAACCTAGATTGTGAGTCCAATAGGGTAGTTCTGAAGACGTTTGATGGTCGGACCGTGGTTCTTGTTGGTGAGCACCGATGGTATATGTTTAATGTGATATCTGTTTTGGCTGCTGGCAAGATGATCCGAAATGGATATCAGACCTTTATCGTCTGTTTCTTGAATACCAAAGGTTTCTTATTTAAAATTGAGGAGATTCGCACTGTTAGTGAGTTTCTAGATGTTTTCCTTGAGGAGTTACATAGGTTACCTCCAGTTAGGGATGTCGAGTTTGAGATAGAGACATATCCGAGATCTGCGCCAGCCTCTATGAACCGCTACCGTATGGCTCCTAAAAAGCTTAAGGAGCTGAAAATTCAGTTGTAAGAGCTCCTTGACCAAGGATTTATCTGACCTAGCTCTTCACCTTGGAGAGCTCTAGTCTTTTTCATCAAAAAGAAAGATGGTTCTCTCAGGTTGTGTATTGATTATCGAAAGCTGAACAAGCTGACAGTTAAGAATAAATATCCTCTGCCCAGGATTGATGACTTGTTCGATTAATTTCGGAGAGCCACAGTTTTCTCGAAGATTGATCTTCATTCTGGGCACTATCAGTTAAAGATAAAGGGATCAGATGTTGCAAAAACGGTCATTCGCACCAGATATGGGCACTACGAGTTTCTAGTAATGCTGTTTGGTCTGACTAATGCTCTTACCGCCTTTATGGATTTGATAAATCGCATATTCTGGCCCTACTTAGATCAATTTTTGGTGGTGCTCATCGATGACATCCTTTTCTACTCCCGGACTGAGGCATAATATTTTGAGCATTTGAGGATTGTCCTGCAGACTCTCAAAAAACACATATTGTATGCCAAATTGAGCAATGGCAAATTTTGGCTCAACGAAGTGACATTTCTTAGGCATGTGGTATCGACTCGAGGTATTCAGGTTGATCCGAGCAAGATAGAAGCCATTGTGAGTTGGAAGCAACCCTAGAATGTTCTTGAGATCCACAGTTTCTTGGGTCTAGTTGGGTATTACAAACGCTTCGTTGAGGGTTTTTCTATCATTGTTGTTCCCTTGAAGAAGCTATTGTAGAAGAATGTTCCATACATATGGACAGATGCTCAACAAGATAGTTTTGAGAAATTAAAGACAACCCCGATGCAAGCTCTAGTTTTGACCAAACTTGGGTCAGGAAAGGATTTCATAGTTTATAGTGTGCATTGCACTCCGAACTTGGATTCGTTCTGATGCATGATGGCAGAGTGATTGTTTACGCGTCCCGTCAGTTGAGGCCGTATGAGTGTAACTATCCTACCCATGATCTAGAGTTGGCCGATGTGGTCTTCGTCTTGAAGACTTAGAGACACTATCTCTACGGAGAGAAATGTTATATCTATATAGATCATAGGAGTCTGAAGTACCTTCTTACACAGAAAGAGCTTAATTTGAGACAACATCGTTGGCTTGAGCTTCTCAAAGATTATGATTGTGAGATTGAGTATCACTCGGGGAAAACCAACGTTGTTACTGATACTTTGAGCCGAAAGGTTGTTTCAGACTTGAGGTCCTTATTTTCCAGGATGAGTATATATGATGATGGCAATTTACTGGCTGAGCTACAGGTTAAGCCGACTTTGGTCAAGGAGATTAAGGCCAAACAGCTTCTAGACAGTTCTTTACTCCCTTTCATATAGCAGATTGAGCATGGATCTACATATGCTTATACTTTTGACCAGGATGGGGTCATATGCTTCAAGGGTATTTTATTGTGTACCGAATGATGACGAGTTGAAGCGGGCCATCCTTAGTGAGGCTCATGGAAGCCCTTATGCTATTTATCCTGATAGGGATAAGATATACCAAAATCTGAGACAGAGATATCGTTGGGCTGGTATGAAGAAAGACATTTCTGATTATGTATCCCGGTGTTTGACTTGCCAGCAGGTTAAGGCAAAACACCAACATCCTTCTGGTCTATTGCAGTCTATTAGAATTCCTGAGTGGAAATGGAAACGTATCACGATGGATTTTATTACAGGGCTACCTCTGACACCTTCCAAGAAAGATTTTGTCTGGGTGATTGTTGACCGACTCACTAAGTCCATTTTATTCCCGTATGAGTTGCTACTCCTCTGGAGAAGCCGTCTACATTGTATATTTCTGAGATTGTCAGACTTCATTGTGTACCATTGTCTATCATTTCTGATCGAGATTCAAGGTTTACCTCCTGGTTTTGGAAGAATTTACAGGAGGCCTTGGGCACACGTCTACATTTCAGTATATCTCTTCATCCGCAGACTAATGGTCAGTCAGAGAGGGTGATTCAAGTTCTGGAAGACATTTTACGAGGTTGTGTGATCGATTTTCGTGGCAGTTAGGAGGATTTCTTGCCCTTGGCTGAGTTTGCATATAATAAGAGTTATCAAGCTAGCATCCGTATGGCATCGTATGAGGATTTATATGGTCGTACTCCTATCTGTTGGATAGAGTTGTATGATAAGAAGACCTTAGGCCTGGAGTTGGTTCGAGAGACCGAGGAGACCGTCGAATTGATCCGTAACCGTCTGAAAGAGGCTTTTGATAGAAAAAAGTCCTATGCTGATCGGAGGAGGAAAGATATTGAGTTTGAGGTCAGTGATCAGGTTTTCCTAAAAGTATCTCCATGGAAAAAAGTTTTGAGATTTGGGTGCAAAGGCAAGTTGAGTCAAAGATTTATCGGGTCGTATCGTATCCAGAAGAGAGTCAGACTTGTTTCTTATCAACTTGAGTTGTCTCCCTAGCTTAGTCACATTTATGATGTATTTCATGTATCTATGTTGAGGCATTACCATCCAGATCCGAGTCATACCATTCAAGTTCATGATGTGAAGCAAAGGCCAGATCTATCATTTAAGGAGGAGCATGTTCAAATTTTGGATTGAGACGAGAAAGTTTTAAGGAATCGATGTATTCATATGGTTAAAGTACATTGGAGTGATCGTGGTCCAGAAGAAGCAACGTGGGAGACTCTCGAGTCAATGGAAGAACAGTTTCCACATTTGTTTAAACCAGGTAAATTTCGAGGCCGAAACTTTTTTGGGGGGAAGAGTTGTAACACCCCTAATTTAATAAGGCAAAAAAAGAAGAAAATAAAAATAATAATAAAAATAAAATAGAAAAAAAATATAAAATGGGAAATAGCTACTAAGGGAGATTGAACCCATAACCTAAAGCCTTCTAAACCGAGTACCCAGACGTCTGAGCTATTAAAGCTCTTGGTGTTAAGCTTTCCCAAATTTATTTTATTTTATATGCTTCGAGTAATAAAATAATAAACAAATCAAAATATCCCAACCACCCCCTTTATGGCAATTAATTAGGGCTATCTACCCTAAGGAAGGATACCAACACCTTCATCCCCCCCACACTGACCTCTCAAAGCCCCAAATATACAAACTTCAACCACCGTCGATCTTCATCATCGCCGCCTTGTGGCTGCCACCGCCACCGTGGTTGTGTTCCTCGTCAAGCCCCGACCAAAACCCCTCAAGCCACTTGCACAGTTACCGTCCTGATCGCTGGCAATTGAAGATTTAAGTTCGTCAAACCTAGAGTTTCCGCGCCCTCCGTCCCTCGTCATTTTCGACTACCTTTAGGCATCGATTCATGAAGTGGTGGCCACCATCGTCATCTCCAGGTTACAACGAGCAAAACCCTGCCATGGATCGTCCGACCGTCGTCGCTAGAGGGCTCATCGGAGCTTCGTCATTCTTAAGCCCCTTTGCTCCGACTTGGTAAGTTCGATAAGAGTTCTAGCTTTAAATCTGGGTTATTTGAGTTGTTAGTTAAGAAACTGACATTTTTGGCTTGATCAGAAATGTTTTCCTGTAAAAAGGGGTCGCACGTGGGCTTCACGCGCCATTCAAGGCAATTTTCGGTCGCCTTAGACGGTGGCCATTGAACCGGCCTGGCCAGACCGGTAGACCGAGCCATCCGAACTGGCCCAAACCAAACCAAACTGGCCTGAGCCCATTAATAAACCAAACCCATTACCTGACCCGACTCGTGATCAACCCGACCCGACCTGACCAAGTCAACATAGTAAGTCAACCCGCCCAAGTCAACTCAATGAGTCAACTCGCCCAAGTCAGCCCAGTTGATCGATAATGTCAGCACTGACTTTGACCGCTGATGTCAGCGCTGACTTTGACCGATGACGTTAATATGACATCGGCGTTGACTTTAACTTTGACCAAAAGTCAACTTTTCCCAAAAGCCCCGTTTTATGTTTTTCGACGTCATGAGTCCGTTTTTAAAGTCTATTTCATGAATTTCTATCCCAAAACCTCGAATTAGACGTTGAACCCGAACATGCATTTGTACTAAGTTATTTTATTTAGGCTTAATAGTCAAAAAGGTGCCCAACCTATACTTTTTTTCTAGTTTGGTGCCTAACGTTGTTTTGGGATTTTTTGTCAACGGTCGTTAAAAATTTTTGTTAACTTTTTTTATATATTTATTTAATTTCTAAATTAATTAAAAAATATATACTTCTTAAAAAACCCCAAATTTTTAATTTATTTCAAGCAAACCCTCAAATCACATCTCCCTCACCGCCCGTATCCCCCACACGCCGACAATTCACCGTTCACCACTCAAGCGTTGGGTACATCACCGTTCAACATCCCTCACCCTCTAAACATCGATTCGAAGCCTAATCGGTCTCTTTTTTCTTTATTTTTGGATGTTCGTTGACAGAGCAATCGACAGTTTATTCACCGATTTTCGATGACAGAATCATGGGGCTTTCGGTTGTAGGGGGCCGACAAAGGCAAGGGTGGCTGGTGGTAGTTGAATCGGTGGTAGAAGGGGAGAAATTTAGGGATCTATGGTTTGGATTTGGGGGTTTTAGAGAAAATAAATATTTTGGGTTTTTTTTATAAAATTAAAGATTTTATAATTTTTAGAAAAATAAAAATTAAAGAAACTACAAAAATATGCCACGTGTCGCGTTTGTATTGGTTAACGAAATTTTTTAACGACCATTGACAAAAAATCCCAATCTGAGTTACAGAATAAAACGTTGGGCACCAAAGTGGACCAAAAAATGTTAGGCACCAAACTGGAAAAAAGGGTATAGGTTGAGCACCTTTTTTACTATTAAGCCTTTTATTTAAGGGAATTGTTGAATAAAGGACCGGCATACAATATTAATTGTTTTAAGGTACTAGAGTTTCTCCCGACCGTGCATCTTCTCAGCCCAGCTCCTCTCGATACGAGCGACAGCGTGATCCCGTTGTGACTCATATGTATCGATACATAGTGATTTATCATAGAAAAAGGATTATTCCCTTATTAATTTAAGACTCGTTCTGTCTTAGGTTCTAGCACAACATCGAAACGTCACACTAGTGCTTAGTAGACCATCTGACCAACCCGATATTTTGAGGTGTGTTCCTTCAGCGCTTTACACATGTTGTAAAGGTTTTATTTGAACTAATCATGTGCACATTACTAATAATTTCTGACTTGCAAAACTTGACATCTTTCATGATTTTAAGTATGATTGTTTTATCTGTCTGATTTATGCCTAAGTACCTAATTGAACAGTATGCTCTTTGGTTATCGTTCTACAAAAATTAACTGATGTTTTAATATTTACCGTAATTACTATTGCCACTGATTATTGAAATTACTGCATAGACTGCTACTAGGGTACTTGGGATAGAGTATGAATTTACCGCAAGTTCATGCCTGATCCGACTGGTAATTCCTTATTGTTACAGGTTCCTATGCTTCGGCTATGGTGATTCCTACCGTATCTTACCTAAGGTATTCCCTTAGGATGACACCTATGCCCAATCAGCATGGGTTAACACCCTTATAGTTGCAGTTCTGAGGAACTGCATACCAGAGTTTGGTTGGAGGGTAGATAGAGGATTAATTTAAATCGTATTGCTTCTTGAATCACATGTTTTGAAATAAAAATGTTTACCGTTTTGTTTGTGGTACATGTTTTTACTTGCACTGTTGGGACACATTGAGCTCCCTAGCTCACACCCCAAATCTTCTCCCTTTCAGATATTTTAGATAGGCTACCTTGTATTTGACATTGGAGGATCGACACATTCTGTACTTCAGCTAGTTTGTAATATTTCTATCCACCTTTTCGTTCTTTCAGGGTGACATGTGCCTATATTTTGGGGATGTATGTAAATTGTGGCATTAGTTTTTGCTGCTATATTTGATACTACTTATTTTGTAACTACTATCTGATATGCTATTATATTTTCAAACTAGATACTTGAATTTTACGACATGTTTCCTACTTGGGTTTTATTTAGATGAGATGTGCCCTTTTAGACTTGGTCATTCCGTATAGACCGGTCTAAGGGGTTACATAAATCTACCATAAAAATAGACAAAAATGTGTCATAAGCCAAAAACGTTCCTCAAGATAGAGAAAATATGCGTCACAAAGCAGAAGAAAAAATACCACAAAGACGGATAAGGACTAAAAAAAACTAAAACATAAGAGAAAATAAAATTAAGGCTTATATATCATATTAGTACTTAAAGTATACCAACTTTAAGTACTGGTACCAAGTATTTTTTTTGTCAAAATAAGTACTTAAAGTATACTTTTGGGTTAAATTAGGTACCTAAAGTATAATTTTTGGTCAAAATAGGTACCTAAAGTATTTTTTCGTCAAAGTAAGTATCTAAAGTATATTTTTTTTGTCAAAATAAGTATCTAAAGTATTTTTTAGGTCAAAATAGGTACTTAAAGTATATATATTTTTTATACATGTTCCTAAAAATTGTCATGTGACATTAATTAAAAGGATTATTATCATATACACTAGCGGTAGAAACTTTTATTTCTACAAGCGTCTCAATTTAGGGTTTAGGGTCTAGAGTTTAGGGGTTTTAGTGTATGGGTTTAGAATTTAGGGTTCATAGTTAGAATTTAAGATTTAGGGTTAGAATTTAGGGGTTAGGGTTTAGGTTTTAGGGTAAATAGGAATTTAGGTTTTAAACCCTAAATTTTAACCCTGAACTCAAAATTCTATCAACAAACCCTAAATTCAAAACTACTAAACTTAAACCCCTAAACTTTAAACATTAAATAGAGTCTCTAACCCCTAAAACTAGACGCTTGTGTAAAAAAGTTTCCATAAGCGCTTGTGTATAAAATAGTTACCCTAATTAAAAAATATATTATGTGCCTATTTTAAAGAAAAATATACTTTAGGTACTTACTCTAACGAAAAAAATACTTTAAGTACCTATTTTGACCAAAAAGTATACTTTAGGTACCTAATTTAACTAAAAAGTATACTTTAATTACTTATTTTGACCAAGAAATATTTTAGGTACCAAAATAAAAAAATTAATATACTTTAAGTATTAATATGATATATAAGCCTAAAATTAAATATAAAAAGTAAGGGAGAAAAAATATCGGATAAACACCGACCAACCAAAAATGGAAGGAAAAAGAGGAGAGCGGTAAGGTTTTGAGATAAGAGAGAGCGGCGCTTGTCGATGAGCTTATCAGTCTGATTTTTTAAGATTAAATCATCCGATTTGAATTGGAATAAATTATTTGGATCGTTGCTTATTATGATCAGATTTATTGCAAACAAACGGTATCTACTTTTGTTCCCGCATTAAGGAAAGAGCACAAATAGGAAATTTCCTTGGCACACATTCATTAGACTATTCGTATACTTTTGAAATAAATTGAATTATATTTAAAGTAATAGGATTATAAAAGTATTATATTGTAAATATTAAAAATTTAATATGTAAAAATAAATACAATAAAATTTTAAAAGTGTGAAAGACATTAAAATAGAAAACTTATTATTTTTAAAAAGACTTAATAATTTTCTGAATAAAATCCTGCAAACAAATACTTTGACTAGAGTGTTTTATAAAGAAAGAAAACAATTATTTTGACCAAAGTGCTCTACAAAAAAAGCATGCGAAAGAACTGTCATAAAAACAGATGAAAAAACTGCCATAAAAACAAATATAAAAAAATCTGACAAAAACATAAAAAACATAAAAAAATTATTCAAGAATAAAGATAAACGTTATTTATATACAAAATTAATAAAACTGTCAAAGACTGTCGCTGACGAAAAATAATATCATAATAAAATTAAAAAAAATTATATAACTGTCGCAAAGTAAATGAGACGAATAGAAAGAGTAGGTAAAATTTTATAATATTAAGTATACGTTGAATCTGCTTGAGAAAGAGAAACCATGGAAAATTCGGACTCTCCAATGAACTTCAGTACGTGGTGTCAATTTCGTCCAACTTTATACTATTATTTATAATATTAAACTGAAAAAAATGAACATAGATTTTGTAATTTACAATGGAAACAAGTGATAGATAAGCTGTCACGGTGCTAAGATTTGAGACATACCCAACACCAATCAAAGTATGAAATTATTGACATTATCAACCAATCAAACATTCAAGATTCAATATGAATTTAATCTCTTTTTCTGTGAAATATACCCTTTTGTCAAAGAGCAGCCTGTGGGATCCTATTGTAATTATTAACTAGGGTGGTAAAATTATTCGGCCCGTCGGATCTTGATCCGGTAGAGACGTTTTTAAAAAATTAAATTCAGAGCGGAGTTGGTTAAAAAAAATTAAGTCGAGATGAGTCAAGTTTGATTTTAGAGTGAAATTTTTTTGATCTGACCCGGCATATTTATAATTATATATATATTTATTATATTTTGATATAATATATTTACTTTATTTTGCAAATTTTTTACATGACGGATTATACTTATATTAAGAATAAAGATAAGATGAGATAATTTTTATCTCATTCAAATCTATGAGATAATTTTTAGCCAAATCTCATTTAAATCTTATCTTATTCTATCTCTATATTAATCTTATCTTGTATTTAAATATTTAATTTGTATTTAATATTTGATTTCCTTTATCCTTGTATATTCATTTGTAAGCCTATATATAGGTCAATTGTAAACATTATCAACTATCAAATATACAAATCATTTACATGGTAATCAGAGCCAAGTAGAATTCTCTAATCATTTTTCCTCTCTTTTCCGCTCTTCTTTAAACTGAATCTCCTTTCATGGCTCCGTCTTCTACTTCCAATGATCTTGTGCATATTAGTGTACCGACAAACTTCCCAATCAAACTTACGTCTGCCAACTTTCTTGTTTGGCGTCGCCAAGTGGAGGCTACTCTCATTAGTTTTGGGCTACTCTCATTGGTAGTTCACAGCCTTTCCAATCTAAGTTTATCGATGTCGCGACAACAATTGCTAATCTTGAATATCTACGATGGTATCGCCAGGATCAAATTATTATCGGTGATCTTATTGGACGTTGTGATGATCAAGTTCAACTACTTATTTCATCCGTTATCACCGCCAAAATTGCATGAGATAGTCTAGTTGCATGTTATATTCGAGCATCTACCGGTCGCATCCTTGCTCTCAAGTCCAAATTAGCTCGCAATCCGCGTGGTTCCAGATCTATCTCCGACTACATGAAAGACATGCAGAATATTTCCTCTAATCTTGTCTTGGCAAACTGTCCTGTCTCCAGTGCAGATCTCTTGATTTCTATTGTCAATCAATTGGGTGATGATTATCGTCCAATTGTTGTCCTTCGTGTACGAAACACATCGACATCCATGCTTGAGTTGTCTGAGATCTTAACTGATCATGAGAGACTTCTACAAGAATCTGACTAAGCTACACCTCTAATCACGGCATATTCTACGCATGGGGCTAATTCAAATCATGGTTATTCCACCAACTGTTCTCGAGGGAAAGGTGATCGCTCTATCTAGATGACAAGATGTTGTGTGCAAGTTCTGTAATTTCCCAGGGCATGTTGTTCTAGATTGTCGTAAGCTTGTTCGGTTCGTTAGATTTTTTGTTAAAATTTTGGAGTTGGTCCGGGTTGAGTTATACTTCTATTAGGTCGGGTCAGGATTGAATCGGGATAAAATATTAAATTTAGGGCGGGCGGAAAGGGGTTAAAATTTTTAAATTTCGGTTCAAGAAGGTCAAAAAGCCGTGCCTTCCCATCTCGTTGACATCCCTAATTATAAACTGTAAAGTAATTGTAACTCAAACTTGAAATGAATTCAAACTTGAAATGAACTCAATTTGTACTTGAAATGTTCATGCTATAACTACCATTGCTTGGTGAAGTATTGAAGGCCAAAAGGCTATAATGAAATCAAGAACCTACATAAGAAATGTCAAACCAGACTAGCAGCATCAGGCAAACCTTGATGATGATCACTTTCTCTGGTCGAACCCGGCCGACGATTATTATTCGGCCTCTTTACGGGAACATTAGCCCGGCAAATCGGACAATTATCGTGATTGTTAAACCACAAATCGATGCAAATAGCGTGGAACGAGTGCTTGCAACCATTCAACTGCTTTACTTCTTCCCCATCAGCAAACACAGATAAACAAACGGGGCATTCATTTCCGATATAATTGGAATGCGTCTCTTTTCGGTATTTAAGACCCGAAACCGGCTCCCTTCTCTCGGTTACTTCGACAGAATTCCCGTGGTTGTCCCTCGGAGGCTCGCTGGAGCTTTCTTGATGACGTTCCCCGGAAGACCAAGGAGGGCACTTGACGGAGAAGAAGAAAGCATAGACTATAGCTGGGATCGTTATGACGGCCATAAGGGCAAGGATGAATTCGAGTGGCGATAAATAGACGCTTCTCTGTGCACCGGGGAACGGTGGCGGTGGATTGATGGTTACTATGGTGATGTTTCCGTGTTGGTCTATGGGGTATATTTGGGGTGATGAGGTGAATGGTAACGGCGGAGATGGGCTGAGGATAGTGCTGTTGGTGGTGTTATCGGGCTGAGTAAGTGGTGATGGTGATGACGTTGGAAAGAAGGCCGGTGACGGAGGCGACGGCGGTGGCCTGATAACAGTAGGTGAGTTCTCCATGATAAGGAGATGAGAGCGGAAAGAATATGGTGGTAAAAGATATAGTTGAGGCTATATATATTTTTTATTTGAGCTGATGTATCTTTTTTAATAATTTTCAAAAGCAATAATTGAAGAAAAATGTAGGGTTGTGGTAGGTACAACTTTCTTCTAACATCATGAATGCTACGCATGTTACCACACTTGAAATATGAAATCAAATAATAATTAAAAATAAGAATTGATACATATATAAATAATATATACGGTTAAAAGGTAAAATTGGCCTTCAACGAAAAATAAAAAAAATAATTTAAGTTTTTATAAAAAAATTCACTCAATTGAGCTCTTATAAATCAAATTACGATCAATCAGGCCCTTAAAATTCAAATTGCGATCAATTTGGCTCTTCCGTAACGTTGACCATTAAATCAAAAGTAGTTATTATGATGGTGACACGTGGCACACTCTGGACGTACAACGTCATCAAAATCGTAAATAATAATTTAAAATTATAAAATATTAAAAAAATCTGGAAAAATTATTTAAAATTATATAAAAAAATTTAAAAATTGTTTTAAAAAATCAAGAAAAATATAAAAAATATTTAAATGTGTAAAAACTTAAAATTACGTACACAATTATAAACAAATATTTTTTACTTAAAATAAAAAATATAAAAATTAATTGTAATAATTATTAAAAATATATAAATATTTATAATGAAATAATATTTTAAATTTTATAATTTTTTCAAATAAAATTAGTTATATAACCCCAAAATTTTAAAAATTTTCAAAATGCCCAAAAAATTTAAGTATCTAACCCTAACCCTACATTCCTAATTTCTCAAATTAGTTTAATCGATGGTGGAAGTTGTTGGTACTCTGGCTGACGACGGTGCCGGTGAAAAAAAATATTGAGGGAGAACGGGTTAGGCGATGCAAGGGGTGTAGAACGGTGAGAATGGGTGTAAGGACAACGAAAATAGGAGGGGTTTTCCTGTGATGGGGAGTGATCGGTGGTTGAATCTTGATTTAGAGATTTATGGGATTTTTTTGAAAGAAATAAAACTTTGGGGTTTTTAAGAAAAAACTATTATTTTATGTTTTCTATAAAAAAAAAATAAAGGAAAATAAGAAAATTTTAAAGTAATTTAATATTTTTAATTTTTATAATTTTTTTAAAAAATCGATTTTGATGATGTGGCACGTCCAAAATGTGCCACGTGCCCTTCTTTCTTTGACTACTAGAAGGCATTGGCGGTCAATGTAACGAAGGGGCTAAATTGGGTGGAATTTGAATTTTGAGGGCTAAATTGGGTGAAAATTTTTCATAAGGGCTTAATTGATTTTTTATTTTTCATTGAGGGTCAATTTGACCTTTAAGGCTAATATATATAAGCATCGTGAACCCAACAAAATGTCCCAGTAAAAAAGTTGATGATATTTATCTTAGGAGACCTGAATTCAAATCGCTCAATCTATATGGTGTATATGCATTGTTAAAAAGTTAAGAATAAACAAATACTATCTTGTAATCACTTTAAAACTATGCAAATATATATGTATATACATAACACTATAACCATTGTTGTAGCTTATATATAATATATTAGCTATACCAATCTAATGTGATATATAGGTGAATTTTGAAACAAATAACATATTGATTAAAAATGATTTTAGCAAATTAAGGAGTGTTCTCAATGATAAAAAAGGGTATGTTCCATCCGGATTATCTAGATTTGAACAATTTAGTATTCGAGTGTGTAGATTTGAAATCAAACACATTATTTTGTACTCAAATAGAATGATAAAAATAATTTCAGAGATAATTATAGAATAATAAGATTATATTTGTTTTGAAATTTTCTTTTAAAAAAATTAAATTGTGTTGTAAGGCTCAAAACTATGTTTTATATTGAGAATCATGATCATTGAAATAATTTTAGCCTTCGAATTCAAATTTTGAAGACGCCATTATTAGGAGAGAGTACGAATTTCGAACATAAACCATAAAATGAACATGATCTATACTAAAAATAAACAAATCTTCATTATCATATATTTATACGTGTCAATCCAATTTTTATTAATGGAAATTTGGCCAAATTAAAAAAAAAAACTTCACTTTCAAAGTAAAAATAAAAATTACATTAACTTATTAATTACGTAAAACTAACAATACTATTAATGAAAATTGAACAATTTTTAATTGAAATTATAAATTACTAATAAAAGGTAAACTTATTGATAAGAAATTATGAATTTCTTGAAAATATATTTTGTTAATTGAATTTATAAAAAAAACTATAATTGATCGCAACCATTTTGCAAGTACTCCTATATTTTTAAAAATCAAATTAAAATAATTAAAAAATAGAATATATGGTTATTATTAAATATAAAAATACGTAATCACATAATAGGACAATATGTCAAATAACAATAATTATACAAAAATATATAAATACTCCTACCTTTAAATTATATTTTGTTTACGAATTGTATGCAAAATTTCATGTATCAATTTTAAGAAAACATAAAAAAATGAGAAAATTCTGCCACGCTCGACGAACACTACTAACGACGAGCACTGATGGACACCATTAATTAAATTTATAAAAATTAAAAATCTAAAAGACTCATTGTATAATTATAAATTATTTAAAAATTAAAAGGTAAATTAATTAAAATATATTATATTATTTTTAATTTTCTTTTAAATATAAATTAAAATACCTATCTACTCTTAAATTATAAAATCTTAATTTTTGTTCATTTGAAATTCAAGTCGCTCTGCCTCCTGTCTCTAGAATTTCAATTAATTTGAGGGTCAATGTGAAAAAGCTTATTTTTTGAGCCTCCCTTTTAACCAAGACCAAAGCTGGGCGTTTAACTTGAGGGTCAATGTGGAAAAGCATTGCGACATAGGATTCACAGTTTGATAGACACTGATATCATCCAAGAGTTTTGAAGCGGTAGCAAGCTCGTCATTCTAGGGGCCTTGTTGTCATAATAGTAGGCCAAATATGAATTACAATGACACAGGCGAAAACGACGGCATGAGGCAACGGCGACGGTGGCAACGGTAGTTTAAATTTAAAATGAACAAAATTTAGAGTTTTGTAATTTAAGAGTAGATATGTATTTTGATCATTTAAAAGAAAATTAAAAATAAAATAAAATATTTTAATTAATTTATCTTTTAATTTTTAAATAATTTATAATTATATGATAAGTCCTTTAAATTTTTAATCTTTATAAATTAAATTAATGGTGTTCATCGATGTTCGTTGTTAGTGGTGCTCATCGGTGCTCGTCGAGCGTGGCAGACTCATCCAAAGAAATGAAAGGATAAAGTATCGAAATTTTAAAAAGGGTAAACTACCCCAGTGACCACCGAACTAATTGGGAATACCTATTTTGATCACTAAACTATCAAAATCGTCAATCAGACCACAAAACTT